>BJKM01000533.1:317771-486895 GCA_015082035.1 Chaenogobius annularis
AGGATGAAGTGGAGTGCCAGGTTGATGGCGTCATCTACAGACCTGTTGGCTCTGTAGGCGAACTGCAGGGGGTCCAGCAGGGAGGAGGTGAAGGACTTGAGGTGGGGCAAGACCAGGCGCTCAAATAACTTCATGACTACAGACGTCAGTGCCACAGGCCTGTAGTCATTAAGTCCAGTGATCAGGGGCTTCTTGGGGACTCAGACAATGATGGACGACTTGAATCAGGCTCCAGGGAGGTGTTAAAAATGTTTGTGACAGCGCTCCTTCTTATGCACTCCTCCGTCTTAAGAGACGGGAGAAACACCGTCTGGTCCAGCAGCTTTTCAGGGGTTGGATTTTCGTCTGTTCACATCCTGTTCCTGAACTGAGAGAGTGGTGGGGGAGGTTGGCGGGACCAGTGTTGGGTTGGCAGAGGTGGCCACCGTGGGGGAGGGGGTGGTCATATCAAACCTGGAGTAGAAGGTGTTAAGTTGCTCAGCCAGTTTTCTGTCATCTGCAGCGTGGAGGGCTCTGGGCTTGTAGTTGGTGAGAAGCCGGAGCCCCCTCCACACGGAGGCGGGGTTGTTGTCAGACTGCTGCTTCAGACGCGTATTGTACTGTGATCTAGCTCTCGACAACCCTTTGCTAAATCCATACTTCTCATCTTTGTAGTGCCCTCTGTCTCCAGCCCTGTGCGCTGCCTCCTTCTGCTGCCTTAACTGCCTCAGTTTTGGTGTGAACCAGGGTATTGAAGGTTACTATGGGGTTGGTATGATGCTGTCCTCACAGAATCGAATGTATGGCGTCACAGTGTCCGTGTTCTCATCCAAACTATCAGCTCTGAAAACCTCCCAGTCTGATGTCCCAACATGCGTGTAGATGTAGACAATTTTACAGTTGCCTATTTACACATGCATGTCTTTGGACGGTGGGAGGAAGCCGGAGAACCCAGAGAGTAACACGGGGAGGACATGCAGACTCCATCCAGAGAGATCATGTGAAGCTGGTTTGGCCCAGGAATCGAACCGATGATCGCCTTCGTGGGAGGCGAGAGCTCTAACCAGTTTTCCACCATGCACCCCGATTTGCAGTAAAGATATATATCCAGAGTAGGAGAGCAGTGTTTGGAGATCACAGTCACATCTGAAGACTCCTCTGCCGCGTGATTTTCACCCGGAGAGATCTCTCTGACAGTCCGCCCGAAGCAGCAAAAATCCCTCCATTTGAATGGAGTTTGTTGGAGAGTGAGTTCACGTTAGAGAGGAAAATTCCAGGTAAGGAGGTCCGAGTGCCGCGTCTTCTGAGACGTACGAGGACCCTCGCTCGTTTTCCTCGCTCGTTTTCCTCGCTCGTTTTCCTCGTCTGCGACGTCTCACTCTTTTAGCCAAAGAAGACCTAATTCTGCAGCAGAAGCTAAAAAAAACTGGAACCAGACCCGTAGGAGTTGTGGTTCGGATGGATAAGAGCTCGCTGACACACAATTTACGAACAAAAACAGACAAAACAAAGAGCACCTAAAGGAATCCGTCTGCGGCGCCATCTTGACTATATATTTGGATATACTGTATCTGTGAAGTACAACTGACCACTCTAAATGATTGTATTAGTCAGTAGTGACAGGTGGTTTAATCCTTTTGGAAACAGGATTTGCCCTGTGTTACCAAAGTATCAATATTTATTTTATGACTCATCAAAACTAAAATCATTGTTTTAATTTTATGAAATCCTAAAGTTAAAGGAAAATTGCAATACATCGTCCTTGTCATCAGTATCGGGACATATCGTGAAACATTGTATCGTGACATTTGATATGTTTCGTATTGCAAAATTATAGGCAATTAACACCCCTGGTTTTGATACTAGTTTTAGTATGAATTAGTGTCTGATTGTAGATACTTTTGATGACTCTAGACTGCAGCCGATGTGGACTGAGCCAGTAATGCAATGTGAAGCCTCTTGATTGTCTGAAAAAAAGCAATATCTAAGGTGAATGCATTCATATTATTATGATTATTCACTTTTAAAAACGGTGGGCTTCTACTGTTACGCTGTAGCATTACTGTCCCCAGTGGACAGCACATGTACTCCTCTGTTATTGCGCGTCCATAAGCTGTGAGCATGTGGAGTTACCTTGGCCGGCTGCTCTTCAGTCACAGATATTCCATGAGGAACCGCCTCGATAACAGGAGCCTCTGGAGGAGCTGTTCACAAACACAGAAACAAGATGTTACTGACAAATAAAAGGCTATCTTCTTTTGTAAAAATACAAAACAGTAACAATAATGAGGACACCAAGAACAAAACAGCAAAAGACAGACAACAATTAAGACATTAGACAAATAGAGGACAACAGTCTAGAAACTTCAGAGCGGGTGATTTTGTGTGTGGTGTCGTGTCGGTGTGTGTCTGGTGTGTGCGTGTGTCTGTACGTGTGTTTGTGTGTGTGTGTTTGTTGCATATGTGTGCGTGTGAGTGTCTGTGTGTAATGCGTTCAAACAGAGTAAAAATGTGTTATATCATATTGCCATCATCACGTATATGTCGTTACATGTAGATAAAGTCATTCATTTTAAAATAGCAATCATTATATACCACTACCACTGTCATTGCATCTTTAAAGATAGATATAGATATACACATATACATACAGTTATACATACAGTACATATGTCTGATCATCTCCCCCGCATCATTTCTGCCTTCGATTTTTACCTTTTTTTCTTCTGTCATGTTTAGAGTCTGAGGTGCATTAAAGAAGAGGACATTTCACGGGCGTCTCCACTTGGGACAGAGAGTGCCTTTCGTCTCGGTCCAGCCTGAGTGTAGTTTTCGGTGTTATGTACATTTCCTTCACTTACACTGTGGTGCATTAAAAACAGAGGAATGATGGTTTGTATTTTCAGGACAGTTGTGACCAAAGATGGTAGTGCATAAATGATAACAGTGATAATAGTACTACAACAGCACAATGATAATGATGAATAAACAACAACAACATACATAACATGTATTTGTTAATAACATGTTTTTGTGGCAGAGTGTGGTTGTTGGTTGTGTAGGGAGTTGGCTCACAGACAAATCCATAAAGTTTGTAGATGACTGAAATGAGTGTGAGAGAGATGGAGGAAGAGGAGAAGGGAATCAGAGTTGTAATAGTCAGAGAGCGCTGGTGGGAGGTGGTTTCAGAATGAGTGATTATAGGGGAGGTGTATATCCATTGTGATGAAGTCGGTGAGAAGATTTTTCCATGTGTTAATGTGTGCATTGCGGGTTTTTCAGTTCATGAGGATAGTTTTCTTGGCGCTGGTTAGAGCTGTGAGGAGTGTTTTGAAGTTTATGGTTTTTTCAGTCATTATTGTGAGATCCCCTAGCAGGCAGAGAGAGGGGGATAATGGGATGTGGCAGCCCACTATAGTGGATAGTGACCCATTTTAGCTAATCTGTTCCCCGTGTAATGTGTTCTGTGAAGTGTTTTGTGTTTTATTCATTGTAAGTTGGCATTTTTGGACATAAGATAAATATTTTGGGATTTGGGTCCAGAAGTTGGCATCAGGAGTTATTGAAAGGTCATTTTGCCATTTTATTGTTGGTAGACATATGGTCTGAGATGGCTTTGAAATTATTTTGTATATTTTAGAGCGAAGTTTCTTTGGAGAAGAGATATTAATCAAGTCTGATATTGCCGGCGGGAGTTCTTTGTAGGTCTGACATTAATTTGATTTGTAGGTATTTTTAAAAAATGATTGCTCCTGATGCCAAACTGCTGGACCAGGTGCCGAAATGTTGTTAATATGTTGTTTTTAAAGATATGTTTAATGTGGCTGATACCCTTTTCAGCCCATGCGGGGAAATTGAGTGTTTTTTTATTGCTTAAGAAGTCAGAGTTGTTCAAATGTGGGGTGAAGATGATGGGTGGAAGTGTGGAATCTGTGATTTAGGGAAATTTCCACCAGGATCAGAGTAGAGGTTGTGGTTATAGTATTAAAGCATGTGTGTTGTTTTATTGATTTGGTGAGAAATGGGATGTCAGCTATATTTAGTTCTTTGCATCATGATTGTTCTATTTCTAGCCATATAATATCAGATTGGGTGGGGTGGGTCCATTTGTGAATGTATTGTAGTTGGTTAGCCAATGAGTAATATTGAACATTTGGTGCTTTTTCCTCCTTGAGCTTTGTTCGTTTGTAATGTACTGAGTTTAATCCTTGGTGTTTTATTTTTCCAATAGAAGTGAGTGATGATGGAGTCTAGTGATTTGAACCAGTACTCAGTACATTTGTTGGTCCTCCAGAGGGCACCCTGTGGCACTGCTCTGATCATGGCGTACACACGAGCTCTGATGATAAATGTTGCGACTGAAAACCAGCATCACTTTAATAAAACGCCCCAAAATACTCATGTTTAAAGCGGCCTAATCAAAATAAAAAGACAAAAAAGTATCTACAAATCATTCATTCTTGTTTTGAGGGCTTGATCAGACAGTGTGATGCAGGGGCTGCAGTGAGACTAAATCAGTGTTTCTCAAACTTTTTCAGGACCACTTTACCGTTGAAAACCAAACTGCTGCCCACCTATCCAGCAAACACGCCCCCACGCCAACAAGAACCTAAATTGAGAATTAGAAGAGGATATTTCATGTTCAATTATTAATTTATGAGATCAGTGGTTCTTAAACTTTTAAACACTGGAGCACCCCGTTATAGTTCACTTGATCAGGTTCTCCTTGAGCTTTACCTTGAGTGATAAAGCCATTATAAAGAAAGCATGAAGCCCAGTTCATTGGAAATAAAGTTAAATATTGAGGCAATTGCTGTTTTTGCTCATTATTTTTAATCTACTAGTTTGGAATGATTTCAAACAATGTTATGGCAGGGATTTGAAAATATATTGGCAATACCAAACCAGACTGAAGCCTTAACGACCCCAAAACAGCCTCTGTGTGGCTAAAGATGATCTGCTCCAACAGGAATATGTGTCTCCCCCGTGTCTCCCCGTGTCTCCCCCGTGTCTCCCCCTTGTCTCCCCTGTGTCTCCCCGTGTTCTCCCCGTGTTCTCCCCCGTGTCTGCCCCCCTTGTCTCCCCCGTGTCTCTCCCAATGTTGCCACCTGTCTCCCCCTTGTCTCCCCTGGTGTCATCCCCGTGTCTCCCCTGTGTCTCCCCATGTCTCACTCCATGTCTCCTGTGGTCTCCCCTGTGTCTCTCCGTGTCTCTCCGTGTCGCCGCGTGTCTCCCCCGTGTCCCTACCCATGTCTCCCCCATGTCTCCCCCCGTGTCTCCCGTGTCTCCCCTTTGTCTCCCCATGTCTCCCCCTTGTCTCCCTGTGTCTCCTGTGTCTCCCTGTGTCCTCCCCGTGTCTCCCCGTGCTCCCCGTGTCTCCCCGTGTCTCCCTCCGTGTCTCCTGCTGTCTCCCCGTGTCTCCCCGTGTCCTCTCTTTGTCTTCTGTGTTTAGGCTATTAACCCATTTTAAAAAGTGGCATCAGCACCGCTGCACTTTCCCCATCAGTGACTGACATGAGTGACAGGGTCATCTCGGTGACTGACATGAGTGACAGGTCATCTCAGTAACTGACATGAGTGACAGGTCATCTCGTGACTGACATGAGTGACAGGTTTTTTCCATTCAGTAACTGGCATGATGAGTCATGGTGACAGGTCATCTCAGTAACTGACATGAGTGACAGGCTCATCTCAGTAACTGACTGAAGTGACAGGTCATCTCAGTGACTGACATGAGTGACAGGTCATCTCAAGTGACTGACATGAGTGACAGGTCAGCGCTGGTGTGTAGGGAACACTGGGAGAACGTTCGTTCTTTCCTCTTTACACTGCACATTTCATTTGAGTGAAACAAACCTGTTCTTTATAAACCAGCTGTGCCCAAGAGGCACTTAGAGGATTTGGAATTATTCTTGAAATACGCGAATGTAACAGAGAAAATTTAAAGAAAGTGCCCCAGTACACTAAAGATCTATCCCTGCTCTGCTCCAGGACAAGCTCTCCCAGCTCAACGTGCCTGACTTCCACCTGCAGGTGGATCACTGACTTCCTATCGGATCGGAGGCAGTGCGTGCGGCTGGGGAAGAATGTCTCAGACACTTGGACTACTCAGCACAGGAGCTCCACAGGGCTGTGTACTTTCCCTCTGCTCTTCTCCCTGTACACAAAGTCACAGCCCCCAGCCCCCCCTCACCATGACAGACTCCCCCATCACCCGTGGTTCCTTCCGCTTCCTCTGCACCACCATCCACCAGGACCTCAAGTGGGAGCCTCCATCAGCTCCCTCATCAAGAAGGCCAGCAGAGGATGTACTTCCTGCGGCAGCTGAGGAAAGCCAAGCTGCCAGTGCAGATGATGGTGCAGTTCTTACACGGCCATCATTGAGTTCCATCCTCACCTCCATCACCGTGTGGTACGCTGGAACCACAGCCAGAGACAAACAGAGACTACAGCGCCCTCTCTGGAGCCACAGCCAGGGACAAACAGAGACTACAGCGCCCTCTGCTGGAGCCACAGCCAGGGACAAACAGAGACTACAGCGCCCTCTGCTGGAGCCACAGCCAGGGACAAACAGAGACTACAGCGCCCTCTGCTGAGAAGGTGATCGGCTGCAGACTTCCATCTCTGCAGGACCTGTACGTCTCCAGGGCTCGGGACGAGCAGGTCGGATCACAGCTGACCCTTCTCACCCTGGACATGGAGTATTTTAGCCACTCCCCTCAGGTCCAGGAGGCTACGGTCCATCCGGACCAGAACCTCCCGCCACAAGAACAGTTTCTTTCCCTCTGCCGTTGGACTCATGAACACTTCAAAACACCTGTCACTTTAACTGCAATTCAAACCAATAACCAGTCATTGCACTGTTCACCTTTTGTACTATTCTGACCAACGGTAATTGTGCATATATTAACTATTTATATTACTATTTTATTTTATTTGTAAATTCTAAACTTTATGCATGCCCTTTTTTGGTACATACTGTATTTGCCACTATTATTATTGTTCATTGTTGTATGCTGCACCTTAATGCCAAAGCAAGTTCCTAGTTTTTGAATCCTGTTTTTTAATGGCAATAAACTCCTTTCCGGTTCTGATTGTGAGAAGAAGACTGAACCCCCATGTCAGGACTGTTGACTGTGTGTCAGACTCAGCACCATCCCGATGCAGACGTGACGCTACGTATTTTTCCAGCTGTTGACTGCTGCTGTACCGGTGTCTCTTCTCTGGTCGATTCATGCTGTAGTTTTATGGTTATTGCAATAAGTTCATGATCATTTCTCAATGTCTCTTCCAATAAAGATTAAACTAAACATTTTAAACCATGAAAAGACCAATTGCTAAATGACAATAATTTAACTGCATTTTTGTTCAAGATGATCCTAATGACAAACAGATTTGATCAAATTAGGTCCCGAATTGCTTCTCCACAACAGCTGAAAATCATGTGTGCAGTGTCATATCTGTGATACATCATAACCATAAAACATCACCACTACAGCAGCAGCAAATAAGCCAGAGCATCAAGAGGAGACGGGATGATGGACACCGAGGAGCAGATACAAACATGGGAAGTAGAAAAAAGGACAATAATGACTTTATTACTCGCCTCTCGTAAAGCTTAAGTTAAACTGTAGCATTCTCATCCATTTCTCTGCTAAATCCGGACATCCAGTCTGCAAACGCTCACTAATAATCCAGTTTGGTGAAGCTGCTGCAGAACAGCTTTAGTAAACACGACACTGCTTCTTTTGTCATTTATCACAGCTTTCATTTTATGAAATAATAATAACACAGGTTTGAATTGCATCTAAACTGGAAGTGCAATGCACTGATCGGATTTAGAAAACGTTGTGGTCTTAAAGTCACTTTAATCACCACTCGGGGCTCTGCGGTCTTTGCGCTCGGAGGATCATGTCTGCGGTCTGCAGGTTCTGTTTCATATTCAAAAATGGTTTAAGACTATAAAATCCTGTAGTGTGCACCAGGCTTTAGGGTGAAAATGAGACCACGAAGCAGGAAGTGCGGTCACGTTTTTAAGACAGTATCAGGCACAGCGCCTTTAATTCCTCCGTTCTCTGTACATGTAACAGAGACAAACCTGTATCCTACTGCCTTATAGAACATTATGGACAATTAGCTCCACCTCACCGTAGACCCTGAGTGCAGTTTTGCCCTCGGCGCTTCCTGCTGCCAGCCCGTTGACCTGGCAGAAGAACTCCCTCTGGTGGTCCGACAGCCTCACGTCCCTGATGGTCAGCAGGCTGCGGTTGTGCCCCGAGCTCACCTCCATGCGCTCGCTGTACTCCGTGTTGTTGTCTATCAGCTGCAGGCCGCTGTCCCCGTAGAAGATCCGCGCCCGCGAGCTGTTCCCTGGAGACCGCTGCAGACAAGCAACAACTTTTTAAAATGATTCTTTTAATTTGGTATTATTAACAGAAACACTTACCATTTTGTTTAATTGTAGTTCGTCATACTTGTCCCATTTGGTCCAAAGTCCATCAAATTTGTCAATTTCCAAATTATTATTATTATTGTTATTATTATTATTATTATTATTATTATTATTATTATTATTATTATTATTATTATTATTATTATTATTATAACTGCATTTCTTTGATTCCACCTTCAAGGCACTCAAAGCATTTTGCAAGGGTGAAGTGTCTTGTCTAAGGACACAAGATTTCCCCTAGCACCCCACTGGGGTACCTGATGTTCCAGTGGTCTCCCAGGCCGTGTCCTGCTTAGCTTCAGAGAGCTGATGAGATCGGGCATTGGCGAGTTTGTACCATCCTTTGTCACGGCCGTGTTGAAAACAGTCTGCAGTGTTTTTTTAACCTCAGTCCAATATTTATGAACAGTAGGACATTCTCAAAAGGAATAATGATGGGCTACTTGGCAACCACAGTTTCTTCCAGCAGCTAGTATTTTCCTGTGAAAAGTGAGCACTTTTGACATGGTGTTATGAAAAAACATGTTAGGATGATAGCCACCTAGCTTGGACAAGCTTTGTCAGGCTGTGGTTGAATCTGTTGGATTTCTCCGTCTATATTACGAGTTCACTTGGAGAAATTCGACATTTCTGTGTGGAAGCAGACATATAATGGACTGAACAAATAGAACTGAACAAAAACACAGTCACCGAGTGCCAGGCTAGCAAACAGAGCTCCAGCTCCAGCTCTGATCCAGGTGCTGCTCCAGAGAAGACCAGGAGAGGGATAGACCCAGTGATTTTGGCTGCTCTGCAGGAGATAACTGACACCATTACAAAGACAGTTGATGCTAAAATGGACCCTGCGCTTGCTGGTATGCAGGCTCAAAAATTCCAAGACTAACGAAACTGGATAAACAAGCCACAGCGGTCAAAAGGAACTCTGTGACTTGAAAGACATAGTTTCTACCCTGCGGGCTAACATTCTGTTGGAAAAATGTCAAAGAGCTCACTACTCACAGGGATCAGCTAAATGCTGGAGAAACTGTGGTTGTCAGGTGGCTCATCAATACTCTGTGTTTTGGGATATCCCTGTTATTCACAAATACTGGACTGAAATCAAAGAGGTTTGTCTTCGACGCTGATATTCCATCTGACTTGAAAACAATGTACCTCGAATGTAGGACTCCGGCTATTGAGATGATGAATGGAAACATGTAGAGTGCACTTTTGGCTGCAGCTAAAAAGGTAACAACGAAATGGATGCCGGACTGGACTGACTGTGAAGGCTGGACTGAGATAACACTAGAAATGCATTTAAAAAATGACTTTTACTCTGACTCTTTCCTCTTGCCCTCTGAGCTGGTGGGCACCTCTTGTGCTCTGTGTTGTAGTGTTCTGATCACCTCCAGGTGGCGCTGTAGTGGGTGGTTAGAGCCAAAGAGCAGGTACTGGTCGTGTGACATGTGGTTTCCTATATACTTCTGTCTGGAGCTTCCCGTCTTCTCCTCTGATAGTGGAACAATCAAGAAGGCCAAGTGGTTTTCCTTAGCATCTTCTCTTGTAAACCTGATGTGCGGGTCCACTGCATTGATGTGCTCTGAGAAGGCTTCAGCTCTTGTTTCTTAATTGTCACAAAAGTGTCATCCACAAGGTCTGCTTGTATACAAGTCTCTTCATGGCTCAGCACCAAAGTACATCTCGGACATGTTAGTGCCATATGGCACTAACATGTCCTGAGGACCTCAGGGACCAGCCTCCTGCTGGTGCTGCCAGAGTCAGGACTAAACATGGACCGGCCTCCTGCTGGTGCCAGAGTCAGGACTAACATGGACCGGCCTCCTGCTTGGTGCCAGAGTCAGGACTAAACATGGACAGCCTAAACTGTGCCTTTGAGTGAAAGCATTTGATCTACAATTCTTTCATTCTAATTACAGCTTAACATAATTATTTATGCTTTTATTTTTGTCTTGTGATTCATTATTGTATTGTGATTTTAATATATTTTTACTGTTGTGAAGCACTTTGAGTTACTTTCGCATAAACTTTGCTCTCACAAATAAACTTTGAGCGATTGATGTCTTTAAATCCAAAAGTTAAAGCACATTTCCAAGTTCTATCGCTGCAACAATTAATCAACAAATTGTGACTAGTTGACTATAAAAATAATCGAAGGACAAAGTTTGATAATGGTACTGTTCTCTGGATTATACAGATTCTAAATCACATAACACCATATAACAAGGACAATACTATTATGACATCACCTCGTGTATAGAGCATCCTCAACAAAACCATCCATCTCGTCTGTATCTTTATCCAGTCAGGAAGTAAAAGTAGTGCTAAACGGCTGTGTGTGTCTGCAGTGAACTGACATTCTGCACTCACCACAAACCACTGCAGCATGATGAAGGGGGGCCCCTGGCTGCTGTCACTAAAGCCATAGTGACAAGGGATTGAGAACGGGGCCCCCGCAGGAGCACCTCCACACTCTCTGCACACTCAGCTCCAGCTTGGTCCACACTGCAACACACATACACACACAAACAATCAATGTACAGGTGCATTTATTCCCAAAATGAAAACAGTCATTTTGTTTGCTACTTGAGCGCCTCTCCTCACCTGCTCCTCCCCTCTCCTCACCTGCTTCCTCCCCTCTCCTCACTTCTCCTCCCCCTCTTCTCACCTGCTCCTCCCCCTCTCCTCACCTGCTCCTCCCCCTCTCTCCTCACCTGCTCCTCCCCCTCCCTCCCTGCTCCCTCCCTTTCCTCCCTACACTGCTCCTCCCACCCTCACCTGCTGCCCCTTCCTACCTGCTCCTTCCCCCTCTCTCACCTCTCCTCCCCCTACTCCTCACTGCTCCTCCCCCTCTCCTCACCTGCTCCTCCCCCTCTCCCTCACCTTCTCCTCCCCTCTCCTCACCTGCTCCTCCCCTTCTCCACCTGCTCCTCCCCTCCACTCACCTGCTCCCCCTCCCTTCCTCCCTACCTGCTCCTCCCACCCTCACCTGCTGCCCCTTCCTCACCTGCTCCTCCCCCTCCCTCACCTGCTCCCCCTTCCCGCCGTCCCTTGCTTCCTCCCCCTCTCTCTCACCTGCTGCCCTTCCTCCTCTGCTCCCCTGCTCCCCCCTCCCCCTCACCTGCTCCCCCTCCCTTCGTCCCCTGCTCCTCCCCCTCCGCCCTGCTCCCCCCTCCTCACTCGCTTCTCCCCCTCCCTCTACCTGCTGCCCCTACCTCACCTACTCCTCCCCCTCCCTCACCTGCTCCTCCCCACCCTCACGCTGCTCTCCCCCTCTCCTCCCTGCTCTCCCCTCCCTCACCTGCTCCTCCCCCTCCCTTACCTGCTCCTCCCCTTCCTCACTGCTCCTCCCCCTTCCTCACCTGCTCCTCCCCTCCCTCACCTGCTCCCTCCCTTCCTCCGCTGGTCCTCCCCCTCCCTCACCTGCTCCTCCCCTCCCTCACCTGCTGCCCCTTCCTCACCTGCTCCTCTCCCCTCCCTCACCTTCTCCTCCCCTCCCTCACCTGCTCCCCTTCCCGCCGTCCCTCTTCACCTGCTGCCCCTTCCTCCTTCTGCTCCCTGCTCCCCCCCTCCCTCACCTGCTCCCCTTCACTCCGTCCCCTGCTCCTCCCTCTTCCTCACCTTGCTAGCCCTCCTCCCTAACTGCTCCTCCCTCCCTTCGTCCCTGCTCCTTCCCCCTCCCTCCCTGCCCCCCCCTCCCTCACCTGCTCCTCCCCTCCCTCACCTGCTCCTCCCCCCTTACCTTGCTCCTCCCCTTCCTCCCTGTCCTCCCCTTCCTCCCTGCCTCCCTCCCTCACCTGCTCCTCCCCTCCCTCACCTGCTCCTCCCCACCCTCACTGCTCCTCCCCTCCCTCACCTCCTCCCCCTCCCTCACCTGCTCCCCTTCCCGCCGTTTCCCTTGCTCCTCTGCTCCCCCTGCTCCCCTGCTCCCCCTCCCTCACCTGCTCCCTTCACTCCGTCCCCTGCTCTTCCCTCTTCCTCACCTGCTAGCCCTCCCTCCCTAACCTGCTCCCCTCCCTTCATCCCCTGCTCCTCCTCCTCCCTCCCGCTCCCCCCCTCCCTCACCTGTGCTCTGTAGCCTGCTGTGTTAATCTGTTTCATCTATGAGGGCTGAGGATTTCCTGCACAAAGCCGGGCTGAGACCCTCTTATCTGCTGCTGTTTAGACTATAGACCCTGTGCTTTATCTCCAGAACAAGAGCCGACAGGAGGCCTCCGGGGCCGCTTAGGGAAATGCATATATGTGAGCAAAAAAAATACACATTCAATAGCATAAATATTCATAAATGTAATGGGTAAATGTATTTGTTTTGTGGAAATGAAGTAGCAGATCATGTCAGTGGCTGAAGGTTGAATTTCAAACAAATCAATGGCTGAATAATGAATCACAGAAAATGACAGTGGGCTAAGCCTTATTGTTCCAAAAAACATTTTCTAGACACGACGCAGTGTCAGTAAAAGCACACAGATGCAGAAGCCAGGCCCGTGTGGGCCGCTGAAACCCAAAAAGACCCTATTTTAATGCCTGGAGAGAGTACTGCTTATTTAGACCTATAACCAGTTTTGACCAGTGGTCAGCTCATTCATACTGCAGCGGCAAAAGAGAGCATTGTTCCATAGATCCAGGGACCTACACGGGCTGAAAGGGGCCGACGGGGGCCGACGGTTTTCCACGAGTCAGATTTTTGTGGGCAACTTTTGCCAATTCTCATACATGATGAACATTTGTATAAAAAAACTAAATGAATAAATAAACCTGCTGTTGAATCGTTGGCTTTGGCTGCAGCCACACTGACCAATCAGAGCAGTCCTTACGCAGGGCCGTTCCAGCCTATAAGATAACTAAGCAGCCACTTTGGGCCCCGAGGCGTTAAAAGGGCCCCCAATCTGGCAACCTGATTCATGTGAAGCACAAGCGCAGCGTGCGCCACTAGCGTACTAGCGCTGTTGCTGTGCCAACAGTGTAGCAGCGCTGCTAGCCCGAAAGCGCACACAGCGGTAACATATAACGCACAAACAGCATTTATTTGTAATGGTAACCAAGGCACCAGACCTGTGCTGATTGGTCAACTTCATTGTGCGCGAGCAGAATGAAAGCAAGACATTAAACACAACAGAGCGGGGTCTTCATGTCCATAAGGAATACATCCCTCCAGTGCCGAAAAACTGAAAGAAGAAAAGAAACCGCATTCTCAACAACACTCTCCAGGAACTGAACTTTTCCAAAGAGACTGTCAGTGCTGCTGTTTGAGAGAACATGAGGCTGTCATGTTAGTGCTCCGATAGGGCTGAGGCTGGGGGCGACTCTGGCCCCGCCATGGGGGCCCCGCCATGGGGCCCCGCACATAAGCATAACATTTACACCAGCCTGGTAATGTTAGCAGCATCTGAAGGCTGTGCTGGAGCCATGAGTCCCAGGCCCCGGCCCCTCATGCTGAAGGCTGTGCTGGAGCCATGAGTCCCAGGCCCCGGCCCTCATCTGAAGGCTGTGCTGGAGCCATGAGTCCCAGGCCCCGGCCCCTCATCTGAAGGCTGTGCTGGAGCCATGAGTCCCAGGCCCCGGCCCCTCATCTGAAGGCTGTGCTGGGAGCCATGAGTCCAGGCCCCGGCCCTCATCTGAGGCTGTGCTGGAGCGAGCCTGTTCAGAGTGATTCTCCGTGTGGATCGATAAAGTGGGACTCTGCAGTGTCCATGTGCAGCTGACATAAAGTACAGAGTGTGAGTGTGTGCTGTCTGCCCAAGGGCCCTCTGCACTGCCTCAGGGGCCCTCTGCAGTGTGAGGTGTGAAGTGCACTAACAGCACTGCAGAAACTGGAGCACTGCAGAGCTGTATTTTGCTTTCATCAGAGGATTCTTTTACAGATTTTTCAGATAAACTATACAGTACTCAGTCACTCCAACACCATCATCCAGTTCTGTACTGTGGGTTTTATTCTGTTGTTTTATTCTGTTGTTTTATTCTCTTGTACAGTGTCCTTGGGTGTTCTGAAAGGCGCTTTTAAATAAAATGTATTATTATTATTATTATAGTTTGGATCGGGACTCTCAATGAGTGGCCTTTGTTGGAGGAGACATTCATATTTGATGTGTAAGATGTTACCGGGCCCTCATCACCGGCCCCCACCACTGGCCCCCACCACGGGCCCCGACCCCTGCAGAGGTGGAGGGAGCTGCAGGACGCGCTAAAGGTTAAACTCCTCACACACACAAGAGCGGAGGCTGGGGTCAAGGTTAGAGGTTTGTTTGGTACGAATATGAAGTGACTGACAAAAGGGAAGAATATCCAAAAGAAAAGACTGTATGATGCTGGTGTTCTGAGAGAGCGACTCGGTCTAATTGTACACGAGGATGAAAGTCAAAATGCTAATCAAACTAAGCTACTAACGAAGCCTGACCTGAAATGTCTGTCAGAATGGACCAACAGCTACTGAGATCAGGAAACGGGACACAACCACAATGAACTTTGAAACTCTGAAACACTGAAACTCTGAAACACTGAAACTCTGAAACTCTGAAACACTGAAACACTGAAACTCTGAAACACTGAAACTCTGAAACATTGAAACTCTGAAAGACTGAAACTTTGAAACTCTGAAACACTGAAACTCTGAAACACTGAAACACTGAAACTCTGAAACTCTGAAACTTTGAAACATTGAAACTCTGAAACACTGAAACTCTGAAACACTGAAACTTTGAACTCTTAACACTGAACCTTTGATCTCTGAACACTGAAACTCTGAAACACTGAAACACTGAAACATTGAAACTCTGAAACACTGAAACTTTGAAACTCTGAAACACTGAAACTCTGAAACATTGAAACTCTGAAGCACTGAAACTTTGAAACTCTGAAACACTGAAACACTGAAACTCTGAAACACTGAAACTCTGAAACTTTGAAACATTGAAACTCTGAAACACTGAAACTCTGAAACACTGAAACTTTGAACTCTTAACACTGAACCTTTGAACTCTGAACACTGAAACTCTGAAACACTGAAACACTGAAACTTTGAAACACTGAAACTCTGAAACATTGAAACTCTGAAACACTGAAACTTTGAGCTTTGGAATCTGAAAAAGGACTGCACGATACAATCCCAGTGTCATCCAGTGGTTAGAAGTCCACATTTTTTACAAGAAAAACAGCTACTTTCAACCTAAACCGGACTGACCCTGTGTTCTTCCCAAAACTTTCCAAAGACCGAGCTTGGCACGGACTTGATGCGATGCCTAAGCGATATAAAGATAATGTAACCTCACCTAAAATACAGCTCACAAACAGATTTTGACCACTTTCAAAGACTGAAGTAAATGAACAAAGGAAAAATGGAAACATGACGTGGCGAAAAGGCAGACAGAGACAGAGAGAGAATCTGTGCCTAACGTCAAGGTCGTCTTGATTGGGGATGGTGCGATAAGTCACATGATGTATGAAAAAATGAAAACACATTATTTTCCCAGCGCCACAATCACTGAGATTACGTCACGTATTTCTAATGTTTTGGCCAAACATAAAGGAGTTAAACAGCTGATTGTGCACGTGGGCGCAGTGGACATACGACACGAAGAGACTGAAGTTTTTGAAAAGAGACTTCTTGGAGTTATTCGACGAGCTTGATAAAATGGAAATAAAAACATTCATAAGTGGAACCCTTCCAAACATCGACAGGAAGATAAACAAGTTTAGCCGGCTGCTTCAGCTGAACACATGGCTGTCCAAAGAGTGTGCAACAAGAGGATTGCACTACATTGAGAACTTCTATCTATTCTGGAAACGAGATGACCTGTTTAAGAGAAATGGCCCACACCTCTGTAGAGGTGGAGTGAGGGTGCTGACAGAGAACCTGTAACTGACAAAACTGTCCAGGAGATCATCACCAGTCTGAGTTCATCTACATGCTGCCTCCATGTGTGACCTCCAGATTTCTAAAGTCTGTGCTGAACAGTTTGTTAGCACCACTCACTCAAATAGTTAACATGTCGCTTCAATCTGGAACATTCCCAATGTCTTTGAAAACTGCGGTCATAAAGCCTCTCCTAAAGAAGAGCAGTCTTGATGCCGCAGTACTGAGTAATTACCGGCCCATCTCTAATCTGCCATTTTGGGGCAAAGTCCTTGAAAAGGTTGTTTACCAACAGCTCACTGATTTCCTCTTAATAAACAACTCATTTGATGTTTTCCAGTCAGGTTTTAGACCTCATCACAGCACTGAGACTGCTGTTGTCAAGGTGACAAATGACATCCACCTGAACACTGACGCGGGCAAAGCCTCAGTCTTAATTCTGTTAGATCTGAGTGCTGCTTTTGACACTGTCGATCATGGGCCCTCTTACAGAGACTAGAGGACTGGGTGGGCATCACTGGCACTGCTCTAAACTGGTTAAAGTCCTATCTGGAAGACAGGAAGTACTTTGTTGAAATTGGTAACTGTCTCAGACCAGATGCCCCTGACCTGTGGGGTGCCCCAAGGGTCAATCCTCTGACCCCTTCTGTTCAACCTCTACATGCTGCCGTTAGGTCAGTTGATACGCAGTGAGAATGTGTCCTATCACAATGATGCAGACGACACTCAGATCTATGTTTCACTGACGGCAGGTGAATATGGACCAGTGGATTCACTCTGTCCACTGCATCCAACAGATCAGTGTGTGGATGCAAAACAACTTTCTCCAGCTGAACTCAGACAAGACTGAAATCATCGTCTTTGGCCCACAGAAACAAAGAGAAAGTGTTAACAGTCACCTCCAGAGTCTCGCTCTAAAACCTACAAATCAAGTTAGAAATCTGGGGTAATAATGGACTCAGATTTGAATTTTAACAGCCACGTCAGATCAATAACATCAGCAGCTTTTTACCATCTAAAAAACATTACCAAAATCAAAAGTATAGTGTCTAAACCAGACCTGGAGAGACTTATCCATGCGTTTGTCTCTAGTAGATTAGACTACTGTAACGGCCTGCTCACTGGCCTCTCCAAACGAGCTGACTAGAACCAGGAAGTACGATCACATTAGTCCTGTGCTCAGGTCTCTGCACTGCCCCCCTGTGGCTCAGAGAATAGACTTCAAAGCAGCTCTGCTTGTATACAAGTCTCTCCATGGCCTAGCACCAAAGTACATCTCGGACATGTTAGTGCCATATGAACCATCTCGGACTCTGAGGACCTCAGGGACCGGCCTCCTGCTGGTGCCCAGAGTCAGGACTAAACATGGGGAATCTGCGTTTCAGTTTTATGCAGCTAAATCTGGAACAGTCTTCCTGAGGATGTGAGACAGGTTCTACTCTGGCAATGTTCAAATCTAAGCTAAAAACTGTTTTGTTTGGCTGTGCATATGACTGAAATGCTTTTCTTTGCACTCTTCTCTTTTAAGTCTTAAACTATTATTTTGTGATTTCTGCCATGTCTTTGTGAGTTTAATGCATTTTTTCCTGTTGTGAGAAGCACTTTGAATTGCCTTGTGTACGAATTGTGCTCTACAAATAAACTTGCCTTGCCTTGCCTTGTTGGCCTGATTAGCGGTTGTTAGCCTTATTAGCGGTTGTTAGCCTGATTAGCGGTTGTTAGCCTGATTAGTGGTTGTTGGAGCCCTTGCAGGACCAGTGCATAAAGTCCTCCAGAACTTCAGATGAGAGTGTTTGATCTGACTTTGGAGACGTGATCCTATCGAAGGGAGAGAGCAGAGCCATGTTTTCATTGGCCCTGGCCCCCAGACCGGTTCACTTTATAGCGCTTCTTCGAATGACAGAGTGTGTGCTCAGGTCCTGGCTCTGGCCCAGAGGCAGAACTCTGCTACCTGAACAACTGACCCAAACATGACTCATGTTTTCTTAATAAATAAACCCTAAACTGTAGCTGAAGTATACCTTGTAATCACGAGGCAAGTCACAAAGAGACGTTTAGTCATTTTATGTTTGTGGCTGCGAGACGTAAAGCAGCGTAAAGTGAGCCAGACTGCTTTGGAAACTAGACCTATTACACATCTTGGTAAGTCTCTGTGATGGTTAAATATGTATTTTTGGGTTTGATGTCGACCCGAAGACAGCTCTCCTGACTCCTGGCCCTTTTTAAAATATTTGGCAACCTTAAATACTTTTGTATGTGATTATACTGTCTTATTGTAATAAAGAAAGAAAGAACGAAAGAAAAGGGAAAAAAAGTGACTTAGTTCTGCTTTAAGACAGTGGAGACGTTTCGGACCGTCCTGATCAGCTCCAAAGTGAACCAGTGGAAACATGGCTATGATGTATTTATCTAGCATACTGATCAATACGTTCAATATTTTAGCATTTGTACATTTGCATTGCAGTTGAAGAAAGTTCGCCGTGTCTTAAGCAGAGTGAACAAGAGCCGACGTAGGGCTCTGATTGGGGATAAAAATGAGTAGTTATAGATCTCCAGGTAAATTAAAATGTGTAAATATACAAACTTCACACACTACATTCGACACTCACACGCACAGAAAACTCCAAGTCCGCTAAACAACCCAGCTCAATTGGTCTTTGCCCCAAAAGACCAGTCTCCTCCCAGGTTACATGGAGCTAAGAGAACTGATAAGATGGAAGTGAGCCCTGAGCGACGTTCAGGGGCCTCGTGAAGTCGTGTGCGATCACATTCAATATGTTAAAAAAGTACATTATAAAACAGACTAAAGCTCAAATGAACAGATCATACAGCGCCATGGACTGAATGAACGGCTCCGACCAGACATTCATATAATACATCCATGATAAAGACAGACAAATGTGCTCAGATAGCCTGCATTGTTCTATTTTATTTTGTGCATATTGAATAGCATTTTTAATCAAATACATTACATTTAAAGATCCATGAATCACCTGCATAAACTGTGTAGTCTATTTAAATATCATGTTCTTTATAAATCCGTGGGCACTGACCGCTCTCTCTCAGCTGCTCGTTCAGTTGGATTCTCGTCTCTGATTGATCAAAGTTTCGTCTTCTTATCTTATTCTGCAACTTAACCTGGTCCGGAGCAGGTTTCGAGTCCTGGGCCTGTTGCCATAGAGATCTATCCTGATAGAAAGTGAACCCTTGTGCTCTGGAGTGCATGTGGGGCTGCCCTTACAGGCTTGACAGTTCTCTTAAAGCGCCACATTGTAGTCAGTAGTCCTTCTATCCACACCTGGTGGTCAGTTACTTGTGTAGCCACAGCTGCCCTGGGGCCGACTGATGGATTGTCCCATTCAGCAGCTCCACAGCAGGGTTCAGTGGAGTGCACCGCTGTGGCGCAGGGGCGACAGGGGAGGATCCACTGTCAGCCTTTATTACTTCAAGGGGAACCCACAGCACTTTTATGGGGCCCCAAATCCAAGAACCCTTACCTGGGACTGGAATTTTTCGGTACTCTCGGTAAAGTACAAGTGACATTTAGCTGTCCAAGAACAATAGGCATGGCCGCATTTACATTTCACTCCCTCATTTATGTCGGCACAAAAAGGGCCACATAAGCACATTACATGTTTCTCTTTTCTTTTTTAAAAGATTTGTTTGACAGGACTTCTATAGTGTGAAATGTGGAGAGAGAAGGGAGAAACATTCAACTAATGTTGGAGGCCCGTAATGGAGACGACGCCGGCGCTGTAAATGTTGGTGCAGCAACGCACATGTGCAACTTACTTCACTGCACCACCATCGGACACCAAACTATCTTCCAAAGTACATGAACCCGCTGTGGATCAGCTGAAGCTGGGCCTGACGCATACGTGCACATCAAGTGAGGACAAAAAATGAATCACAAATTATTTTCTCATATTGATTGATATTATTTTCTTGTCTTCTTATTATTTCCGCCTCGTCCGATTCACACAGACCGCAGAATACAGTATATTTTAAATTAGAGCTCTGTGTTTTTTTTTTCAGAGCCTGAGCTACAAACACAGACTTGTCTCTCACAAAAATGATCGTTTTAAAGTCTGTCTGTTGAAACGTGGCGCTGCTGTTGCCTCACTTCTCCTCTGCACATGCTCAGTGAGGCACAGATTCCCACACAGGTTTATTCAGCGTGGTTTGAGCCTGTGTGGTCCTCAGAGCACATGTGCAGAGCTCTAAAACAAGCTGCTGATCGCTCTGGTTCTAAAAGCTCATGTTAGAGGGCGGAGCATGAACGGGCCTCTGAGCACGGCCACAGACTGAGCAGCTGTAGGAGAAGAAGAACCAAGCTTCCTGCAGTACTGCTCAGCGGCCTGTAGAGGCCAGTAAAAGACAACATGACTTCACACCAGCTTCAGCAGTCGAAATGAGAGCCTACATGCCTAGAGAGAGCCTACATGCCCCATACAATTGTGACACCTCTGGCTGAAGGTTTGCTGAAACTCCAATCATTTATTGATGTATTTATTTATTGACCTTTATTTAAGCAGGAAAGTCCCCCTGAGATTCAGAATCTCTTTTCCCCAGAGGACAGGAGCCTATCGTACGTGTTTTCAGTGGTAGGGGAAACCTATGTAGACACGGGGAGAACATTCAAACTCCACACAGAAAAGCCCACACTATGGAGGAGTCAAACCCAGGACCTTCTTGCCGTGAGGCGAGAGTGCTAACCGCTGCACCATGGTGTTCCTCAAAATAATAGTAGATTTATCTCATAACTAATCTCTGATGAGACCTGACTCTGCAGGATTTATGGACTCATATCAATCACACGTTTTATTGGTGGATTAGTCAGCTCTTTGTCAATCTTTACCTGTTCAAGCTAAGGTAAGCAGCTAACGAGTATTTATGTAAGAGTGTTTTAATCATGAGCAGACGTAATCAGTGTTATTGGTGTTGTGCACAGTTCAAAGAGCGATCACTGTCTGCACTGGTCTATAATGTCCCAAAAAAGCACAGCATAAGCATTATCGATTCAATTGGGAAAGGGCTCCAGCTGACGGGAAAAAACAAATGTGAAAAGGTGTGTCCCTAAACAGTATGCCCTAATATGCACCTGCAGGTCCTTCTCATTAATGACGTGTGTTCTATTTGTAGAGCAGTCCTGGCTCTTGAGTGTTCCGGGGCCCGCTGAGGAGCAGATGCCAGGCTCACCAGAGCACAGGAACCACCCAGGAGCCACTCCAGAGGGGGCCGACTGGGACCTAATCCAATCTGCAAATGTTTTGCGTTTGTTGTTTTTTTGACCTGGCCACTAGAGAAGTCCTTCCTGTGTGTCATGTGCCAATGAGCACAAAGCGCAGGAGCCATGGTGTTTAAATGTGCTGTTCATGTTTTAATGTCAAGACCAATCTGCATGTGATATTACTTGAGCTGTTTTCAGGGCTGCCTCAGGAGTTACCAAAGAACTAGTGATGGGACAGATCTTAAAAGATCTACTCAAAAGTCTCTTTTTATATATTTGTAATATTTGAGAAGCCATTCTGATGACTGATTACACCCAATGATTAAGCACAAGGAAGACTGATAGTGTGTCATGTGTCTAAGACTTTGTAACTCAATACGAATCATTTTCACATACAAAAAGTCGCATGTGACTGCGTGTTTCCTGCTGTTTCTTCAGTTCATTCTGAATACATTTAGTGGGGGAAAATACCCCCAATAAAGTGTTAAAATGTATAAAGGACATACAAAAATAAAAAGAACAACTTTTTAAAAAATACATTGTCCACAGGGCATCTGGTGCAAAATTCTTAGTACTGCAGTATTATATATGACAGCCATCATTTGTACAAGACCTGTCCACTGACCATCAGGGAACCAGTCCTGCTCTTGTTCTGGGACCAATACGACTCCTCAGACCCGGCTCTGGGGCCGGCACGACCCCTCAGACCCGGCTCTGGGGCCGGCACGACCCCTCAGACCCGGCTCTGGGGCCGGCACGACCCCTCAGACCCGGCTCTGGGGCCGGCACTTGGGGACGGCCTCGCTCTGGGGCCGTCACTGAACACTCACAATGGAAAAGGGGTTGAAAATGCTGCTGTGGTCGAGTTGGTTAAGGAGCAAACGTATGTCAGGCCTCCAGAGCACACCGCGTCGCAGTGTCGTGAGTTCAATTCCCTGATAGTGGTTATCTGACGATTGAACTGCATGTCCTCTCCTCTCTCATCCCCCCTTTCACACTCCTTTACTGTCAATGAAAGCTTACGAGCAAAAACTTTTAGGAAAAGAACCTGAAGACTGCAGCTCAGCAGGAAGTCAATGGTCGCAACTCGCAAATCAATCAAATGAGGCGTTTATCTGGGTAATGCTGCTGTTCTACTGTAGACAACACAATGTGCCCTGAATGCGTCTCTGTTTAGGTTCTCGGTGGGGTCTCTGGGAGCTCTTCTAGGTCTCTTGGGTCCTCTGGGGTCTCTTAGGGTCTCTGGGGTTCTGGGGTCTGCTGAAGGTCTCTGGTATCTGGGGTCTCTTTAGAGGTCTCTGGGGTCCTCGGGGTTGCTTAGGGTCTGGGTCTCGTGGGGGTCTCTATAGGTCTCTGGGGTCTCTGAGGTCTCCTGAGGTCTCTGGGGGTCTCTGAGGTCCTGAAGTCTGTTAGGTTGGGGTCTCTGAGGTTCTGAAGTCTAGTTAGGTCTTGGGTCTCCTGGGGCTCTTAGGTTCTGAGTCTCTGGGGTCTCTGGGTCTCTGGGTCTCTGAGTGTCTCGAAGTCTGTAGTCTCTAGGGGTTCTCTGAGGTCTCTGGAAAGTCTGTTAGGTTCTGCGGTCTCTGGGGTCTCTTAGGTCTCTGAGGTCTCTGGGGTCTTTTGGGTACTCTGGGGTCTCTGGAGGTCTCGTGGGGTCTCTGAGGTCTCCTGGGGTCTCTAGGGTCTCTTTGGGGGTCCAAAATACTGAGAGTGAACACTTGCTGAACAGCGTGAACGTTTAGACCCATTGCTCCAAAGCATGGGGGGAATTCTCCAAGCAGTTCGTATTTCCGTCTGCCGTCTCTGGAATGTCTCATGCTGCATCCAGTACAACTGACTGAATGTCCACTGTGAATGGAACATTCAACAGAGGAAAGAGGAGTCTCAGGCATTAGTATTGTGCATGTAGATCACAGCTAGGGTTAGCAGATAGAGGCTGTAGACAACGACTGCATACTCTCACACACAACACAACACATGTACGAAATCCATTCGTAAGTATCGATGGAGCAAACTCTTTTGTAAGTAATTCATACTACATGACACACACAGAAAATCACACACTCACACACAACAACATGCACACAGAAGTACAGATCCTGACAAGACGGCACCGTCACTGCCGCAACACACACTTCCACACACAACACCACACAAACACACACGTAACAACAGCAGGGCACACACACCGCACCAGCACACGACAAAAAACACGCATACACCAAAAACCCAACAACGCAGGCGGCACATTGACACACGCACACACACAACAAACATACACATCAGGCACAGTGGGCCACGCACACACACACACGCAGAGCACACAAACAACACAACACGCAGGCACACATGTCCCCAACGCAGGCACACACACACACCGCACAAAACAAACACACTCAGTCTGGACACAACACCAGGCACACACACTACACACGTTGGGTATCAGATTGGGACATAAGTTGAATGCCAGTGCATCAGTGCTTTGCAGACTGAGTGCTAGCCTACTAAAAGCAACTACATAATTTAATCAATTCTAAATCTGAAGGTTTAAGACATGGATAATATGAACTGAATATGAATAAGAAACTTAAATTGGAACACACATGTGGAATATTTGCCATACACCTAACTTTCTTGGTTATAATATATCCTATACGGATTTTACCCAAGTCTTCTTAACTTCCTCCAAATGAATCACCCAGCTCTCATCTGTCAGTAAGGCCAGTACAGGAACCGACGGCACAACATTGCATTTAGTAGGTTTCCATCGAGCGCCATATTCTGGGTCACACCAGCAACGCTCTGATTTGAGCTGAAATTAAGTAATTTTTCAGACAAGGAAAACCCCAGCGTCCTTTTTATTGTGTTGAGTGTTGAGTTTTGAATCGGATACGAGGTCTTTTTCCTTGCCAAACAAAACTAAAAAATTTTGATTCCACTCATCAAACAGCCGGTTGGGGATGAAAATTGGGACAGTCTGGAATAGATAAGAGAAATCTGGGCAAAACATAGAATGGAATCAGGGTCAAATTTTTCAGATCTTTCTTTATAGTGGAAAAAAGAGGGGTTTAATGTGTACACCTACACGTTTAAGGGACTCCGTTTGCCATTTAAATTAGTAGGCTTTTTGAAATGCCAAACAGGGTCACTAGTAGGAGAGAAATAATTAATATTGGGCTAATAGCTACAAGGATAAAGCGAACAGGAGGGGGGACCAAGCACAGCCCTGCCTCCTTTCCAGAGTCAGATGACCACTGATACTTGCACCATCGTAAAGTACCCCAATATTTTTACGAAGACGTCTATTTGAATTTTGCTCAGCACTTTTTAAAATTATTATTACAGCTTTGTTTTGCCGCTTTTCTTTATGATTGATTATGTCTAAAGATTGTCTTATGTTATCTTTGTGTATATCATTTGTTAATAAATCCTCTTTGATCATTGTGAATAAAATTTGGGAGTATTTGTTCCATTCTTTTGGACATAATTGAGGTGTATATACGATAGTCCACATTCAGAATAGAAATGGTTCTATATGAGGC
Organism: Chaenogobius annularis; assembly: GCA_015082035.1. Taxonomy (NCBI): domain Eukaryota; kingdom Metazoa; phylum Chordata; class Actinopteri; order Gobiiformes; family Gobiidae; genus Chaenogobius; species Chaenogobius annularis. Next base: position 342,818 of record BJKM01000533.1, read on the forward strand.
ACAGTCAAAAGTTAAAAGTTGTTAAAAACAGAGGGTTAAGTCCATCCATCCATCTTCTTCTGCTTTATCTGGGGCCGGGTCGCGGGGGCAGCAGTCTAAGCAGGGACTCCCAGACTTCCTTTTCCCCAGACACTTCCTCCAACTCCTCCGGGGGGATCCCGAGGCGTTCCCAGGCCAGTATCCCGAGAGAACATAGTCCCTCCAGCGTGTCCTAAGGTCTTCCCGGGCCTCCTCCCGATGGGGACATGCCCGAAACACCTCCCTAGGGAGGCGCCCAGGAGACATCCGAACAGATGCCCGAGCCACCTCAGCTGGCTCCTCTCAACGTGGAGGAGCAGCGGCTCTACTCCGAGCCCCTCCCGTGTGACTGAGCTCCACACCCTATCTCTAAGGAGCGCCCAGCCACCCTGCGGAGGAAACTCATTTCGACCGCTTGTATCCGCGATCTTGTCCTTTCGGTCACTACCCAAAGCTCCTGACCATAGGTGAGGGCAGGAACGTAGATTGACCGGTAAATCGAGAGCTTTGTCTTTCGACTCAGCTCCTTCTTTACCACAACGGTCCGATGCAGCGACCGCATCACTGCCGACGCTGCACCGATTCGCCTGTCAATCTCACGCTCCATCCTTCCCTCACTCGTGAACAAGACCCCGAGATACTTGAACTCCTCCACTCCGGTCCCCCTTCTTAAACAGAGGGACCACCACCCCGGTCTGCCAGTCCAGAGGCACCGACCCTGACCACCACGTGATGTTGCAGAGACGTGTCAACCAAGACAGTCCTGCAACATCCAGGGACTTTAGGTACTCGGGGCGTATCTCATCCACCCCCGGAGCCCTTTCACCAAGGAGTTTGCCAACAACCTCAGTGACTTCGGCTTGGGTGATAGATGAGTCAGCCTCCGAGTACTCAGTCTCTACTTCCTCTTCGGAAGACGTGACAGTGGGATTTAGGAGGTCCTCAAAGTACTCCTTCCACCGTCCGACGACATTCTTTAATCTCTTGATTGCACCCTGTATTTCCAACACTGTTATTTGAGCTCCTTTTTATTTTGCTCTTTGGTCACAACGAGTAAATTAGTGTCCAGATTTTTTTTTTCAAATGATGATTGAATTTGGTCTTGCTTGGTTCACTTTGCCTCTCTTGTATTTTGAAAAATCCTCTTTCAGCTTGTTGTTCTCTAAGTTTCCAGGATAATAATTTATAACATTTTGATCCACTCTCATAATAGCATTTTTTTAACAGTTTCCTGTTATTAATGTCTCCTCTGATCTGTTTAATTTCCTGTGGCACTTGAGGATTCCCCTTCTTGGCATGTTTTACCTACAGATAGCTATAATTTCACCTCTCAAAACTGCCTTAGCAGCATCCCAGTGGATAGGCGGGGAAGTTTCTTTCTGCTCGTCACTATGAAATCTGACCGTCTGATATATTGATATAACTGCTTTTCTTTTTTAAGTGAACTCTCTGAGCTCCTGCTCTATGAGTCGCAGTCTTTCCTCTGCGCTCTCTGCGCACTGCGCACCAGAGCAGGGGGACCAACACTTTTGAAATAGTTGTGATGCCCATGGGCCTGCCCCACATGACAGGCATATGTGCTATCCACTCAACCATGGGCAGCAAGGCGGGGAAGTTTCACTATTGTCATTTTCCTCCATAATGTCTATTTTTTAAATATTTTTTATTTTTGTAAATATTTTAGTTTAATATGCCATTAACATCAAAGGGTTCTTCTTGTAATTTTTCCAGTGCCATTGGGTTAATTGTTTTGAGGTTATCCATAATAATTGAACAATGCTATGAAACTCTCTCTTGTAGTGTGGAGCTGTTACGACTCGACTCAGGTTTGAATCACAAAGTGTGCATTGCAGAAAAATGCGACGACACTCCAGGTGTAGTCATCACTTTAAACCAGCTTTTTAGCCATGCTCTGGTACAGCAGACTATTTACACTTGCACACACAGAGCCCAGTGGCCAATGAAAAGGAGAGGAGAATACACTAGAAACAAGTTCTGGGCTAAAATGAACTATTTTTGTCTCTTTGAGAGAGATGCACAATCGATGGCAAAAGAGACATGTACGTATGTCCTATGTCCATCTAAACATTAAGGGGCGTATTTGCGTTGACGTGAGCCTTTTCCAGGGGGCGGAGTCAGGACGCAATTTTGCCATCTTCCCGACATTAGCGCTGGCATGAAGAGGCTGGACTTGGCCGCTTTCCTAGATTTGATGCAAGACAGGCTAGCTGCGACTCCATGTTCATAAAGAACAATGTGTCGAATCTGCCATAGAACCCATTCAAATCATTTGCCATTGTAGGTGAGTCATGGGAGCGAGGGGCATGCTTTTGTTTTGACTCCCTACCCATTATTTGGTTCAAACCATCACATGCACTCCTGATGTTGCCAGAGCAAATATTTCTCTGCACCTTCTACTTGTACTCAATCTTTGCTTTATGACGTTTACGTCTTAATTTTGAGCTCGTCTCGCTGATAAGATCTATATTTCCACTGGAATTGTACACTTTTTTCTCATGAAGCAAACCTTTAATGCTGTGGTTATCCACGTTTTGTTGCTTGGAAATACCCGGACTGTTTTGGTTTGAATAACATTGTTTTCAGAAAACAGCAGATAAGATGTCAAAGAGTCCGAGGGTTATTACAAGAGTTCAAGAAAACGTGCCAATTAGTATCCTCAAAGCAATCCCTGAATGCTCTCATCGGTCCACTCACTCTTATGTCACTGTTGATTCAGTTTTGCCCTGTATCGAAGGAACAGGTGAACTACATTTTGGCCCAACTTTCCCAAAGCTGGCCAACAGACGAGGTTTATTGTCGTTGTCAATGAACAGGAGACAAAAACTAGGAACTTGCTCTGGCATTAGAGTGCAACATACCACAATGAACACTAATAATAGTGGCAAAATATATCTAGTTTAGAATTTACAAATAAAATAAAACAGACAAAAAATTGCCAGTGCAATGAATGGTTATTGGTTTGAATCGTGGCAGGTGTTAAGTGTTCATGAGTCCAACGGCAGAGGGAAAGAAACTGTTCTTGTGGCGGGAGGTTCTGGTCCGGATGGACCGTAGCCTCCTGCCTGAGGGGAGTGGTTCAAATAGACCATGTCCAGGGTAGGGTGAGAGGTCAGCTGTGATCGACCTGCTGTCCAAGACCCTGGAGACGTCAGGTTCTGCAGAAATGGAAGTCTGCAGCCGCGATACCCTTCTCAGAGCGGGGCTTGTAGATCTTGTTTGATCTTATTTGGGCTGTTGGTAGCAGAAGGCGCTGTAGTTCTGTTTGTCCTGTGTGGCTACAACAGAGGGCGCTAGTAAGTCTCTGTGTTTGTCTGGCTGTCGGCTCCCAGAGAGGGAGCGTAGTCTCTGTATTGTCCCTGGTGTGGTCCAGCAGAGGGTGCTGTAAAGTCTCTGTTTGTCTGGTTTGTGGACTCAAGAGTACAAAGGTGATGGAGGAAGGTGAGGGTGGACTCAATGAGGCGTGTGAAATGCACATCATTGCTGGCAGCATTGGTATTCCTGCAGTCTGCGAGGAGTAATCTCTGTGGGTTTTTGACTGAGGGGAGCCTGATGGAGGGATCACTTGAAGGTCCTTGGTGATGGTGGTCGCATAACCATTATCCGTGTGCGTTTAGAAGTGATTTAAGATTAAGAGACTACATATGTGCAGTGTAGGCAGATGACTGGAAAGATAACGAGATAACATCCTCAGACCGCTAGAGTGGGCGAGGGGGTAAACTTTCTGCACCGGAATTGCCGCCCTTCGAAGTTTAAAGATTAGGGTGGTTTGGCCAAATTCATAGGTAGATAAAATAGCCCTAAGATCTCTTTATAGCCCGGGTGAAAATGTTTTCTCGTACGGTGTGCTGCGAAGCTCACGTTTATCTACGAACATGAGAGACCACTCCTGTGGATTACGGGATTTTACATTCGTTCTGTCAGCTTTGGTAAATATACCAGCAAAACGGGGTCAGCTTCCCGTTAAGCCCGCTTCTGTGAGGAGATTAGGGTCATATTTGTACGAGCTGGTCAATTATTCAATTGATGATTTATTGCGAGGGAAATGGAGAGTGTGAGGGGAAGCAGGGAATCGCATCTGGACTTGACTCTGACTAACTTGGCAGTTCTTGTGCTAAAGAGGGCCCTCAGAGCGTGCAGAGAGAGAGCAGGGGATGTCCTGTTTTTGCTCTTGGATGATCCCTCCAAATGAGCTCATAGTAAGTGCAGTAGTGACTCCAAAGCACAAGGGGACTGAGGGTTGCTGTCACATTATGCTCATTGAGAGAGCTCAGATTCCCCCACAACTGGCCAGCAGGGCGCTGTATTTAATGTCCTGGTCTGACGCTGGAAAACAAGCAACAGCGGGACAGGTGCCATTTAGTTGTTTATCCCGTGAAAAAAGTATGTTTAGAGTGTTTTTCAACGACTATCTGCAGTGTCCTGTGCCAACATGAAGGTACGTCGGTCCTGTCCCACATGAGCGTCCCGCACACTGTCCTGTCCCACATGAGCGTCCCGCACACTGTCCTGTCCCACATGAGCGTCCCGCACACTGTCCTGTCCCACATGAGCGTCCCCCTCCTGTGGGAGCAGACTTGATGTGGAGGCGCTGAGCCTGTGTAAAAAGGCGGGAGCCCCAGAGCAGTTGGTGTAATGTGTCTGTGTAATTTGAGCTCAGACTAATCCTGCTTTGGCTCCTGAGCTCAGGGGCCCCACAGAAGGGCCAGGTGTGAGCGGCTGCTGCCCGAGCGTGGACACAGATAAAAGTCAGACCCAGAGCAGAGCAGCATGTCAATGAAGAGCCCCACCAGCACCCACAGGCCCCACGCCAGCACCCATGGGCCCTGCGCCAGCACCCATGGGCACGCTGCCAACACTCACACTGTACTTCAATGCCATGTGTCCCACAGATGTCCCCACACATGAGGACGGGGACAGATGGAGGCTCCTGTCCTCAGCCATCTGTACCAGACTGTCACTACAACTCATTCCCCATAAGCCTGTTCGATACACAGGCGCAAGTTGAATATTCTCATAATGATTATGGAATTTAATTGGATTACAAAAAACTGAAATATGTCTGAAAGGAATATGTTGCCCTCTACGGAGAACTTCATGTAAGCCTCTCCACAGTCTCGACAAACATGTTCTTAGTTCGTATTAGTGTAGCAGTATATTTTTCCATCTTCTCTCAAATGTTGTAGTTCCTGGATGGATTTCAAGTGTCCACAAATCTCAAATTGCATTCTGAATATCTGCCGGATGTTTTTCCCCTGGCACAGTGTTCCTTTGTTCCCTCTCAAGCCTGACAGTGTGACATGAGCGTGAGGGATCCTAACACGTGTCCACACCTGCTGTCTGCCCCGTCCACTGTCCACTCTGCACGAGTCCACAAGAGTCCACAAGAGTCCAGAGAGCCAGACAAGCCAGGGACAACTGTTTGGGGCAGAGCAGGGAGGGAACTCTGCTTTTGGAATGACTTTCTGAATGTAAAGCCACAGTTTACAATGTACGATTTAGAACGCTCTGAGAGGGTTCTATGAATGCTGGAGAGTGGCTCCACGCTCAGGTCCTGGCTCTGGGTCCAGGTCGAGTGGTTAAGTCACAGCACACGTATGCCAGACTCCAAGTACAGCCGGCCGTGGTGTCGAGAGTTCACGTCCCGACTCCGATGATTTACTGCATGTCCTCCCTTCTCTCTCATCCCTCGTTTCACGCTCTTTCCTGGCGAATAAAGCCTTTGGCCCAAAAAATGATAAAAAAAATATACATATACATATAAACAGCTACTGGGAAGCCCTGTGGCTACATGAGTCTTGCCTGACATGAAATCTGGCTAAAACCGCAACAAGGTATTTTACAATCATTGAAAAGCTATGATCAATCCCAATGTGACAATAAATGGTAAAACTATTCAAAACATCAGCAATTATAAACACCAACGGCTCATATTAGATCCATCACTTAATGTTTAAAGACATCCAAAACTTTAAAATACAACCTGGCAACTTTCAACGGCACAAGAAACAAACAGTGACTTCAATGCGACGCACCTCAAGTTGATCACAGCAAACACAACTACATTCAAACCACTGGAATCGGTGTGACCTCAGATGTGACCACTGGAATCACAAGAACCACATCTAGAGCAGTGGTTCCCAAAGCGGGGGTCGCAAAGCTTGAGCTGGGGGACGCGAGATGATTTCAAGACTCCAAAACGTTAACACTGTATTCAATCTTTTTTTTCAATGAAAACATTATGCTTTAGTGAAATTGGGTTGGACGACGCAAAATAAAATTGCTAAAAAGTACAAATAATTATGAACAACACAGTTCTTTGTGCATTTTTGATAGTACTGGGTACAGGGGAGACGTGTATGCAGTAGTTTGTCAGAGTCGTGCAGTGTGTGTGTGTTTCATGATCTAAGTGTGGACCCACAATCTCACAGCGGAAACTTGGCTTAAATGTAAGAGTAACTGTCTGGACCAGTGAAAATCAAACTTATTGCATATTATTACATAATACCACCTAAGATAATATTTTGTTTTCCACCACCAGCTTGGACTTTATCAGGCCTAAATTTGGGCAAAACCAGATCTAAAATGCTCTGATTGATTTTCAAAGAACAGAAACAAAATCATATCTGAAGAAGCAATGCAAACACCCCAAATGTTCAAACCACTTCATATTTTCAACAGAAAGCTTTTGTCACCTGTGCACTGAAAGTCAGTGCTATTGTCTCCCTCTAAAACAGATGGTCAGTTGGTTTAACACTGTATGTGCTTTGAGCATTTGTGTATGAATGATTCATTAGGAGCTTCATCGATAAAGTAAATAGCAATAATGAATCATTCTGCTGGACACCAGAGAAAACTTAAGGCCATCGCACCAAAGCCAAGGCGTGGCAGAGAACGGCGAAAAGCAGGAGAGGAGCAGGTGCTTCCTCTGCCTCTGCTCATGGTGACGTCCCAGAGCGGAGATCTGCCCGGTGCCTGCACGCTCATAGAAAGTATCAACATTAACCTTAGCCGCGTGGCAAGACCATCGAATAACCTCTAAAGCTGGGTGTCCACTGCGCAATATTTTGTTTTGTCAAATAAGATTTATAGATGTCACACTACAAGATGAGAGGACTTTCATTTGGAAGACAGAACACAATCAAACTGTGCGATGGTTCATGCGGTCAGTCGAAGCTACGACCAAAGATTGTCCAAGCGAATATCAGGCTCGAGGCTCCGTGTGGTGACCTCATCTGATTGTACCGGTCAGATGAGGCTAGTGCTACATGCTAGTGGTATTTTTGTGTTTGCTATTTTTTATGTACCATTTATTTATACAAAAAATGTCCTTTATTTGAGTGATAAGAAGACAGAGTACATTTTATTTGGTGATTCTGTGATTTGATTTCTTGTCATCCATGATAAAACCGACCGTAAAGAATCTTGGGGTTGTTTTTGACAACAATTTTAAATTTGACAAACAAATTGACAGTGTGGTGGAAGCAAGTTTTGATCAATTACGTCTTTTAGCTAAAGTAAAGCCTTTTTAAATCGCACCGATCTTGAAAGGACGCTTCCTGTCCTCATCGGCTGAAGAACAGACTATTGCAGTGCACTTCCTGCCGGGGTCTCCAGTCGCCCTCAGCCGCCTTCAGCTCGCACAGAACGCTGAAAGCGATCGCTCTAACCGACACACCAGCACGTCACCACAGTTCTTTTCGCTCTCCATTGGCTTCCCGTTTGTTTGAGAATTGATTTTAAAATGTTATTTTTGGTTTTTAAAGCTCTAAATGGTCTGGCACCTCCTTATCTGGCCGAGCTTCTGTCTGCTCCAAACCCAAGCAGGGCTCCAAGGTGACAGTATCTGCTGGAAGTCCCCAGAGCCGTACTCAAACACTGGGGTATCGAGCCTTCTCTGTCGCTGTCCCCACTCTGGAACACCAACGGCCCCCCGACCATCGCTCCCGCAATGCCTACACCCCTGAGCGCCCCTGACATGCGCCAACGCCACGAATGACCCCCCGACATGCAAGCCCCGCTAGCGCCCAACAAGCCTCACTCATTGCGCCCCCGAAGCACCCCCAGCACCCATCGCCCCCGCCCCGACACAATGCCGCCTCGTCACTGACATGCGACCCCCGACATGGCCCCCATGACTCAACAAGCCCCGTGACATGCGCCCCCCGACATGCGCCCCCCGAACATGAGCCCCCGCGCTCACAAGCCCCGACATGCGCCCGCCCGATCAGTGCGCCCCCACACATTGAGCCCCCCGACACTAAGACCCGACATCCCCCGACATGCCGCCCCCCGACATTGCACCCCCGAACACACGACAACGCCCGCTATGCGCCCCGCCGACTATGCGCCCCCCGACATGCAGCCCCCGCTGACCGACACAGCCCCCCGACATGCGCCACCCCGACATGCCGCCCCTCCGACATGACCGCCCCCGCCGACATGAGCCCCCCGACACAAGCCCCCGAATGCGCCCGCCCACCATGCGGCGCACCCGACATGCGCCCCCGACATGAGATGCCCAGCCCGACACAAGCCCCCTGAATGCGCCCCGGACATGCGCGCGCGCCGCGCGACTGCGCCCCCGTCCGACATGCGTCCCCCCGAACACGAGCCCGCGGAGCATGTCCCCACCCGTTCATGACCACGCCCCCCGCACGAAGCCCCCGACATGCTCCGACGGCCCCGACATGCGTACCCCAATGCTCCCCCCGAGATGCATTCCCCGACACAAAGCCCACCGACATGAGTCCCTCACCCATGACAGCAAGCCCCTGGCATCCCCCCCGACATGCGCCCCGCGACACAAGCCCGCCGACATGCGCCCCTCTCCGACATGCGTGCCCCCGTCATGAGCCCCCCGACACAACCCCGACATGCGTCCCGACCATACCCATAAATTAGATACATAATCATGTCAAAGCAAGAGCCCTCTCCGGTACTGTGAGTGTTGTAGTGCTTCAACGCAGTGCATGGAATCATCAAAAAATATATTCGATTGTAAAACCTGTCTCAAAAGTTCTATAAAAAGCCTTTTCCCTCGCTCGGTGAGACTGCAACATAACATGTCCTGTAGTCTCCTTCGACTCAATGAGACAAACTATAAGAATCCTGATCCTAGTTCGGGAAAATCGACAAGCTTAGAGTACAATAATAAATAGGCCAGAGTTTCTTCTCTTCTCACATCCAAACAATCAACGTCTCTTAACTCAAATACAAGTGACAGTGGTGAGTTCTGTATCTTTTCCCTCGTAGGATACATACTCAGACAAACTCAGACTGACCAGAGACTGACGCCTTAGAGGCTGAGCCTTAATGCTGAGCCTTAGAGCTGAACTTAGGCTGTGTACCTTAAGCTGAACCTCTAGAGCTAGAACCTAGAGCTGACTTTATCAGCTGTAGAACCAGCAGCCTAGTAATCTCTTTTAGTAGCTGAACCTCAGAGTCTGAGCCTTAGAAGGACTGAGAGCTGAACCTGATAGCTAGGAGCTAACCTCAAGAGCCTGAGCCTTAGAAGCTGAACCTTAGAGCTGAACCTTAGAGCTGAACCTCAGACTCTGAGCTTAAGAAGCTGGAAACCTTAGGAGCTGAACCTCAGAGCTAGAGCCTAAGGCTGACCTTTATGAGCTGAACCTCACGAGCTTGAACAAACTGAAGCCTGTGAACCCTTATGATGCTGGAACGTTTAGTGAGAGCTGAACCTCAGAAACTTGACCTTAGCGCTTGAGCCTTAGAGCTGAACCTTATTGAAGCTGAACCTTCAGAGCTGAGCCTTAGAGCTGAAGCCTCAGGAGCTGAACCTTAGAGCTGAGGCTTCAACCGGCGAACTCAGAGCTGAACCTTTAGAGCTTGAGCCTTAGAGCTGAACTAGAGCTGAACCTCAGCAGCTGACACCTTAGAGCTGAACTAGGAGCTGAGCCTAAGAGCTGAGCCTTAGAGCTGAACCTCAGAGCTGAGCCTAAGAGCTATATAATATCAAATATAAACTGTTTTTGAAACCGTGACGTTTCAACCATGGATCTACTAAATGAACTGGAGGGCGAAGTCTATATAATAAAGCAAATATAGTCACATGATGCGCTTGTGTTTTGGTTCTTTGAATTTGGCAATGGTGTTGCGCTTCCTTCTTTCTCTACAAATGATCGGAGCGACTTCTTCATTGAAATCCTTGTGTGATTTTGTGAACTCAAATTGGAAAGGATTTCAAGGGACTTAAGGCAATACGCCAGGCACACTAGTGTTCTTCGACACGGGATGAAAAACAAGGGACAGAGCCTTTGATCGATCAAGAGTTTCTGTAGTCAACTACATCCATAGACTGTTCATCCGGATCATCTAAGAGGACTGGGCAAAGCTCAAGCAAATATTCCCCATAAAAGCACCAGCAGCATCTCCAACCGATCTGGATATAATGAGAAGGATCTGATTCACAGCCAAGATTCAGGGCTCCTCGCCTGAACTCCCCCCTCCCCCTGTGTGCGTGCGTGCGTGTGTGTGTGTGCAAGTGTGTGTGTGTGTGTGTGTGCATGTGTGTGTGTTGCCTGTCTGCGTTCTCTGGAGCCAGGCCCGAGGCAGCTGCTCTGTAGTTTGATCCTCGGCCGGCCTGTTGGGAGCACAACTCACTGGTATCGACTACTGTTCAAAAAGCACAAAATCAGCAGCGGCACACACACACACACACACACAACTCTCAGAGTACAAGGCTGAAGAGCCGCCTGAAGATCCGCCTTCTCCAAATCCCTCTGACTGCAGAAAGAATGAACTCAAGAGAGACATGTATCTGTATGCACCAATAGAGCTTAGTTACATTTCAAATATTAGGCACTGGGTGTTCAAACTTCCAGACTGGACGCGGCTGAAGGCAGATTCTAATGAAGACAATAACACATTATCAAGGACAAAAGCACATTAGATCTAAATGCTGACTAAAATCTACCACAATTGGCTCTGTGCACAGCCCTGCGGCGCTACTTCTGTTGGACTCGCTTGTTCGAGATTCCCCTTAGTTCTGTCCTTATAGGGTTACCTCCAAAGCAGTGCTAAAATAATCAATATTTAAACATTACTCAAAAGACAACGAGTGTCTAATTCACGATGTAACCACTTGACCGAAGAATATGTCTGTGTTTATTCACTACTTTTGTTTTTGCTCCCAAGATTTTAAACTATAAATATAGACAAAAGACCCATTTATTTCAAATATTATTCACAAATCTGTCTAAAACTGTGGTAGTGAGCACTCCTTTGCCCAAGACATTTCCTGGAGTCATAAATAACACAAATGATAAAATGATAGAATAATGAATACAGTCCCATTTTGCGTGTTTCACAGCGCAGCGCCGTTACGCACTCGGCTCTTAAAGCTCTTTACTGGACACCTCCACCTCCTGCGTTGGACTCCTGTTACTGCGCGGTCTGGACCAGACATCACATTCACCCAAAATCCTTGTCCCAGTCTGCGTGAAACTGGCCCAGACTGGCAGCACGACACGAGAGGACTTGATCCGCACATCCGATCAGACTTCCCTCGGCTCTGGAGCTGACCACAGTGGGCTCTGTCCTCGCGCCCTCTGAACCACGCAGCATTCCACTGAGCACTCAGGTGTCCAGCTGTGCGTAACGGTGCTGCACGAGACTCATGAAGTCCATGTTGTCCTGGACCTGGCCTTGGTTTAGCCTGGTTAAATTGGGCCCACAGCAGGGACATGCTCTGGCCCCGGGTGTAACTAGGACTGAGCTCGTGGCAGGACAAGCGCCACATGGTTACGCACGTCTCGTGTTCACGTGAGTGTGAGCCACGGAGAACTCGCTTTGACCCCCAGAAATGGAGTTTTTTCGCAGTCTACCTGAACTAAACTGAGACTAAACCAGGCCAAAACCCGGAGGTGCTGACCACAGAATGCACCGCAGTCCGCTCACACACCTCTGCTATCCTCCACGCTGGGTGACAACCATCACCGGGGGTTCAGAGGCCTGGCATCGGGACTAATGCGGGTCATTGCAGCCGTCTGGGGGTGTGCGCTTCAGGAACATCTGCTCTGCTGCTGCCTGCTCTCGTTTATGGATCACAAGTGGAGTTTACAAAAACATGAATGTGATTCTTTTTCAGGTTTTTCTCCAGGTTGGTAACATTTATAATGTCACTTCCTGGTTTGACATGAGCAGAAAACCACAGCTGTTACTTAGCAACTAGATTGTAAACAAGGGTCAAAACCCATTTAAATCATACAAATAGTTATGATTTGACAATTACATCTGAAAAGATGTTTATTGTGGTTTAAACTGTCATAAAAAAGGTGTAATTATAAAAATGTTCACAAACTACAACTTGACCGATGAAAAACTATGATAATGATGTATCACAGAGACAATCGCACTAAACAACCTCATAATTAGAACAATATGAGAACCTGTGTAATGGACTTCATGTTGACTAACACGTGTGAACGCGCCACACGAAAACACATACAATGAAGATATTTCCTAATGACTAAGTCTGTAATTGGCTTTAGTCACAAAAATCCACTCGCCCTACAATGCTCATCCTGACGGCTGGAGAAGGCCTGAGGAAAGAACAGAACGAGTCCTCCAGAGACAAGCTCTCTGCTTAATGAAAGTGCTCTGTATGAGAAGTGTGTTTGGCCCCAAGCCACTGTTCTGTTAAATGGCCCAATGATTAAAGACGTCTTCTTTTGTGAGTGGGTGTGTGCCGGATTAGAACACAGCCTGTAGGGGGCGCTGCAGGTGTGGTTGTCTTTGTGTGAGACTGATGTGGAGAGAACCTAGGGAGCAGAGAAGATGTAGCAGTGTTCCACAACTCCCCTAATAACCACAGGCCACACAAAACCTTCATGTAAGCAGTTTCAGTGCTCACATGAACCTAAAGAACCTTTAGGGTTAGGGATTCAATTGCCAATTTTTCTCTTTTCTTTTGCGTTATTAGACACTAGAAGAAAGTGTGAAATGGGGGAGGAGAAAGAGGGAAGGACATGCAGTAAATGTCGGAGTCGGGATTCGGACTCACGACATGTGCTGAGACTTAACCACTCGACCACTAAAGGACTAAATTGTATATTTTTCAATGTTTCAAAATGTAAACACACAAAACACTAAACAAAGAACATGACACAGAGAGAAAGTGAACAAAATGAAGACATCCATAAATAAAGCACAAATTACGGCACAACAAATGAGTCCCATTTCCTCCAGAGTCTTTTCAAATTAAGATCTCCTTTTTTCTTCCATTTATCGAATGCCAGTTATAATTTGGGTCTAGTCCTTCTTGCTGTTAGAGTCATCCATTTTTTGTAATGGTCTTCTTTCCTGCTGCCAGTAGTATGCTCCAATGGTATCCATTTATTGTGTTCATGGCAGGGGTTTTGAGGCCCATATATGTAGTTTTGAAATCAAGTGACCTCATCCAGGCAAAGAAAGAAGTGAGCATTGAAATGTATACACTCTTCGTCTGTCAAACAAAATGACCTTTTCTTTCCATTTATTTGTATATACAGTACATAGTAGAATGGCTTTCCAGACTATCGATGCATTTATATCATTTAGATATTACTCCCCTTGAAAGTTCCAATTTACGTGTCATCCTTAATAAAAATTTCAGTCCGAGTAATGTTCATTACTTTGTTTAATTTCTTCATTATAATAATTCCTTACTTGTAAATACCTATAAAAGTCCTGTTTCTCCAAGTCAAATGATTATCATTTGAATTTCTTTCATCAATCAGCTAAATCTAAATCTCAGGTCAGTTCTAATTGGTCCAAAACCTTGGTCATAAACCAACCAGTTTAGGATTTGAATATCTTTGTTTAGTTTGTATGTTTTGATCAGCTCCCTCCAGGTCATGTGCACAGGTTTTACCCAGGGACTCTTAATCTGCCTTATATGGCTAAACCGTTAGAGGAACCTCCGACATCACATTACATTCAATATTTTTCCATTGAGCTTCAAACTCTGGGTCACACCAGCATAGCAACGCTCTAATTTGAACTGAAATAAAGTAGTTTTTTCGACAAGGTAAACCTCCTTTTCCTTTTGATAGCTTTAGAGTTCTGAATCGGTTCCAAGATTTTTTACCTTCCCATAAAAATCTTGATATTGTTTTATTCCACTCATCAAACAGCCAATTGGGGATGGAAATTAGCAGTCTGGAACAGATAGAGAAACCAAAGCAAGAAAGCAAAACATGCACTTTTATAGTTTCAATCCTTTGACTTATACTTAAGTATGGGATAAGATTCAAGGTCTTTCTTTATAGTGGAGAAAAGAGGGGTATATTTTTTTTATCCAAGATTGTTGATAAATCTTTATGGACCACACATAAGTATCTAAAGGTTCCGTTGGTACATTTAATTTTTATCCAGACATTTTTTAAGAAAATGTATCACGTTGGGTATGGAAATGTCTGGTTTGGTCAAATACAATAGAACATCATCTGCAGCAGGCAATTTTATGTTCCGTCCCATCGATTGTAACACTGTGAATTGTTTTTGATTGTCTAATAAATTGGGCCAATGGTTCCAAATCCAAAGCAAACAGGAGGGGGGACCAGGCACAGCCCTGCCTCACCCCTCTTTCATTGATAGACCATTGATTTTTTTATTTATTATAATTATTATTTTTTTAATTTCATTCATAACATATAAAATACATCATCATCGACATACAGTTACACAAAAAATAAATGAAAAGGAGCAGAAAGAAGAGCAATCTAACGTTATCTGCCCCCTTTTCAACTATTTTAATTTGTGATGTTGGACCATCGTAAAAAGCCCCAATATTTTTGATGAATAAGTCGTGTAATCAAACTTTGATTAGCACTTTAAATAAATATGGCCAGCTAACAGAATTAAAAGCTTTCTCAGCGTCCAAACTAATCATTACAGCGTTGTTATGCTGTTTTTGTATGACTTAATATGCTGTCAATATAGGGATTGTCTTTTGCTATCTTGTTGTTTGCCGTTTATTAATACATTCTGTCTGATCATTGTGAATTCAATTGGGAGTATTTGTTCCATTCTTTTGGACATCATTGAGCTGTACGTATAAACGATATGAAGCACACGCCTTCCCCATCAGGTATCAGGGATATGATGGCCTCTTTCACACTCGGAGGGGTCTGAGCTTTCTTAAGTGCCCAGTTAAAAGTTGCCAAAAGAAAAGGAGTAAGTGTGTCTTTTAAAGCTTTATACCACTCTGAGGTGAACGCATCGCTCCCCCGACATTTATTATTCTTTAATCTTTTGATTGCGTCTTGTATTTCCAAAACTGTTATTTCAGCTCCTAATTTTTTATTTTCCTCTTCTGACATAAGAGGAAAAGGGAAAAAAATTTTTGAACAAAGATTCAAATGACCATTATATTTGGTTAAAATTAGATTTCTCTGTTTCATATTTTAAAAATTGCGCTTTCAGCTTGCTGTTTTCAGGCTAATTATTGAGAATGGAAGTTTTGATCCTCTCTCTTTGTTTGGTAAAGAGTATTTCCTCAACTATTTCCTGTGAAGTCAGATCATTAACATATCTTATCTTGTTCATTTTAGAACCAAAAGGGCATTAAGCAGACTGGCATTGCACCTCAGAAGTGTGTTAGTCTGCAGTACCGGATAATCCTCTCCCTTTTCACACGCTTTGAACCCTGCGGCCTATATTACGATGCGGCTAATTTATATATTTTTCAAATGGCCTCTAGGGGCGCACTAGCAGGAAGCTCTCTCTCTTGCTCACTCGCTGAGCACAAGCGCAGGCGCAGAGCCAGATGTGAAGGAACAGACACAGGTAAATCAGCTCACACAGAGTCATCAAGGACAGAGGGGACAGTAGGGACAGAGGGGACAGTAGGGACAGAGGGGACTGAGGGGACAGTAGGGACAGAGGGCAGTAGGGACAGAGGGGACAGAAGGGACTGAGGGGACTGAGTGGACAGTAGGGACAGAGGGGACAGTAGGGACAGGACAGTAGGCGAGGAGACAGAGGAGACAAAGGGGACTGAGGGACAGTAGGGCGGAGGGGACTCGAGGGGACAGTAGGGACAGAGGGGGACTAAGAGGGACAGTAGGGCAGAGGGGACTGAGGGGCAGTAGGACAGAGGGACATGGACAGAGGGACAAGTAGGGGACATAGAGGTGGTGGACAGTAGGGACAGAGGGGACAGCTAGGGACAGCAGAGAGACTAGGGGACAGTAGGCGACAGTAGGGACAGAGGGGACGTAGGCGAAGAGGGACTGAGGGGACAGTAGGGACAGAGGGAACTGAGGACAGAGGTAGGGACGGGAGGACTGAGGGGACAGTAGGGACAGAGGGGACGTAGGGACAGTAGGGACAGGGGACAGTGGGACAGAGGGACTGAGGGGCCGTAAGGGGACAGTAGGGACAGAGGGACAGAGTGGACAGTAGGGACAGAGGGACAGTAGGGACAGAGGGGACTGAGGGGACAGTAAGGGACAGAGGGGACAGTAGGGACGAGGGGACTGGACAGGGGACCAGTAGGACAAGAGGGACAGTAGGGACAGGGGACTGAGGGGAACAGTAGGGACTGAGGGGACAGTGGACTAGCGGAGGGAGCATGAGGGGACAGAGGGAGAGGGACAGAGGGGGACTGAGGGACGTAGGGACAGAGGGACTGAGGGACAGTAGGGACAGTGGCGGGACGAAGAGGGGACAGTAGGGGACAGAGGGACAGAGGGGACAGTAGGGACAGAGGGGACTGAGTGGACAGTAGGGACAGAGGGGACAGTAGGGACGAGGAGGCAGTAGGGACAGAGGGGACTGTAGGAGCAGGGGGACAGTAGGGACAGAGGGGACTGGGGGGCAGAGGGACTGAGGGGAGCAGTAGGGCAGAGGGGACAGAGGGGCGTAGGGCAGAGGGGAAGAGGGGACAGTAGGGACAGAGGGAGACAGTAGGGACAGAGGGGCACTGAGGGGACAGTAGGGAAAGAGGGGACAGTAGGACAGAGGGGACAGTAGGGACTGAGGGACAGTAGGGACGAGGGGACTGTAGGGACAGAGGGGACTGAGAGGGACAGTAGGGACAGAGGGGACAGAGGGGACAGTAGGAGACGACAGAGGGGACAGAGGGGACAGTAGGAGACGAGGGGACAAGAGGGGACAGTAGGGACAGAGGGGAGCAGAGGGGACAGAGGGGAGACAGTAGGTGACAGAGGGGACAGAGGGGACAGTAGGGACAGTAGGGACAGAGGGGACAGAGGGGACAGAGGGGCAGGAGAGAGAGAGAGGTAGTTCCACTGTGTAATCTTACCTCTAAACACATTTTTATTCTTCACAAATCTGTTTGTTGTTGGCGTGAGCCAGAGGAAAGTGACTTTCTCAAAGTCTCAAGATCCTCCCCCGAGCGTTACCATGGAGCTCATCTCACTAATAAATGATACAATCATTAAAAGAACTACAATGAGGGGCAAATAAGCTTATAATTTAAGTCATTTGTGGCCATTATATTTTATAACAATAATAATAGATATAGCCGCAAGTGGCAATGATCAGCCCTGGCAAAATATGCGGCTTCGCAGCACACAAACCATAACACTTATGAAAAAATGTATAAATATTGATGTTCCACTCCTGAAGATGAATCTCGCCAAATTTTAGGTTGGTCAGGCAAACGCCCGAGGAGGAGTTTGTAAAAGTATAAAGAGTATGTTAAAATTTCAGAGATTTGGTGATTTTCCCATTGGAATAACATGAGAGGTTTCTGTCATCGCTATGGCTACGCCATAACAAATATGACATGGGTCTGATTGGATTTTTTTATCAGGACGCTGACATGTAATTTTGTGCCAAATTTCATACAATTTCCCAAAACTAAATATTTTGCTCCCCATATAACATTTTATTTCACTCTGTAGGGGGTGATATTGCGCCAAATTAATGTGTTTCACTTCAAGTAGGTTTAGGGCAAAGTTTTTAACAACTGATTCAAATTTGATTTGACTTTGTATGCACAAATGGCAGCAAATTTAAAATTTGAGAAAGTTCTTAAAGTCTAGCAATGGTTTTCGGCTTCGCCGCACAGACACCGTGAAAGATATCAAGATAATTTGGGTAATTTTTGATGTCCCACTCCTCAACACCATTTTCACAAAATTTCAGCTTTGTCGGGCTAACGCCCCCTGGAGGAGTTCGTAAAAGTACGACGTTTGGAAAAACTCCCGAGTCATGCTTAGCAAACTTTGATCCAAAATGACTGACATTTGATTGGGCGGACGGCATTGCCGTAATCATATTTTTTACTTCTCTTGTCACCACCTACCTCTGCGCCAAATTTCATCATTCTATGATCAGATCTCTCAATGCATTTTTTCAACATTTGGGGGGCGCTCATGCACCAAATTTTTGAATTTTAGAAAAAAGAGAGGCACGATTTTTAGAGGTGTGCAAATTTTCCTGACTTTTCGTCAATGTTCACTAGGTGAAAAATAGGGGGGTCCCGAGAAGAAGAAGAAGAAAGAAGAAAGAAGAAGAATATTCCGATGCGAAAACAATGTGTCCCATTTTTCAAATATCATAAACTATACATTTTCAGAAAGCGCTTGCGCTTGGTCTCTGGTCACTAAAGGGCACTTTCGTTAATTTTGAGCGGGCTCCGCCCACTTTGTGTTATTGGCCCGCTATACAATAATAGTGTTCAATTTTTGCATACATGCTTATATGTACGGAACGTGCTTGAGTTGGGGAATGCATTCGTGAGCTATTTAGCGCAAACGAGTGCTTTACATGGGGATGACGAACGTGAAGCGCTCGTTTAGCGCGCATTTTTGCACGGGCTTTGCCCGTTTACAACGATAATGTTATATTTTTCTACTAATTAGTAAGCACGGGACGTGCATGAGTGGAGGAGTGCGTTAGTGAGTGTTTGGAAGTGGGCGAGCGCTTACACAGCCGTACTTTGCACGGCCTTGCGGAACTAATAGGCCTCTCGACAGCTTGTGGTGAATTAATATTCTGATAAACCAAATTTTCCTCTCACAGGAATTTGACTGATAATCGTGAATGATCGTAAAATTGTGATATTTTCTCCTCATGATAATCATGACTCTAAAATGAATATCTTCACCACTAAACAGACTAAACAGCCACTTCACAAGCGGCTTTATCAGCACAGAAGACACTCAAATTCAGGAGAGGAGTTAAGGAGGAGTTAAAGAGGAGTTAAGGAGGCAATCTTTGTTAAAAAAGAGAACCCCTCGTTAACACTAGAACTCCCAAGGCCGTCAATTTGACGTTTTTCAGAATTGCATGTCTAATTCCTCTGGTTACGTTGCCCTTTTAGATTCATGGGCTCTTGACTTTTTCTTTATCTTTGTCTATTTTGCAATTCAACTGAAATAAAAACGTTCAAACGAGTTCTACGAGTTCTGAGTAATTCTTCCTCGAACTCCCACACCCGTCAATATGACTGCTCTGTTAACGACACCGCGGATGACATCGGCGCGAGCGCTGCGTCACCTTTAGTGTCTCTCACAGCAGAGCTAAAGGTCAAATGGATTTGAAGAGATTATCTGTACAAGAAGCCCTGGCAATGCTTCAAAACAGTGACGAGGTTTCATTCGGGAGGTGAAGGCGAGTCAGACTCGAGGACTCGTGGGTTTTGGGCAGTTCAGCCGAATCAGACAGCGAGTTGGAGGATGAAGAACAAGCCCCCGCAAAAAGAAGCCGGCAAAATCTCCCTGGCAGTAGATCTATTGTAAATGTTCAAGGTATTTATGACAAACTTTATTATATAGTTATGGCCGCCCCTCCCTCCTGCCGCCCCCTCCTGCCCCTCCTCCTGCCGCCCTCCTCCTGCCGCCCCCTCCTCCTGCCGCCCCTCCTCCTGCCTCCACTGATGCTGGTTAACTTCAGCACTCTGAATAATGATAATATTCATTAATGAGGCTAATAGACCAATGTTGAGCGTGTTAGAAGAATCATCCTTTTGATTACGTCATCGCCAGAGCGCAACTGTCAAATTGACGGCTTGGGAGTTCTAGTAGTTCTAAAATCCTGGTGGTCCTAGTGTTAAACAGAAATGCATTCCTGGGGCATTCTGATGCTTATCAGATACTCAGTGATGAGGGAGCAAAAGTCAGTTTATAATAGGATGTTGATAGCCCATTACAGGGCTGTTAGGGTACAAGGAAGGGTAGTCCCAAGAGAAACTGTAGGCAAGGCAAGGCAATTTTATTTGTAGAGCACAATTCGTACACAAGGCAATTCAAAGTGCTTCACAACTGGAAAAAAATGCATTAAAATCACAAAAAACATGGCAGAAATCACAAAATCTTAATTTAAAAGTGCCATTTTCAGACTATCCGTCAAATAGTTCAAGACATAAAAGAGAAGAGTGCAAAGAAAAGCATTTCAGTCATATGCACAGCCAAACAAAACAGTTTTTAGTTTAGATTTGAACATTGCCAGAGTAGAACCTGTCTCACATCCTCAGGAAGACTGTTCCAGATTTTAGCTGCATAAAACTGAAACGCACATTCCCCATGTTTAGTCCTGACTCTGGGCACCAGCAGGAGGCCGGTCCCTGAGGTCCTCAGAGTCCGAGATGGTTCATATGGCACTAACATGTCCGAGATGTACTTTGGTGCTAGGCCATGGAGAGACTTGTATACAAGCAGAGCTGCTTTGAAGTCTATTCTCTGAGCCACAGGAGCCAGTGCAGAGACCTGAGCACAGGACTAATGTGATCATACTTCCTGGTTCTAGTCAGGACCCGAGCAGCAGCGTTCTGGATGTACTGCAGCTGTTTTACAGCTCGTTTGGAGAGGCCAGTGAGCAGGCCGTTACAGTAGTCTCTAATCTACTAGAGACAATCGCATGGATAAGTCTCTCCAGGTCTGGTTTAGACACTATACTTTTGATTTTGGCAATGTTTTTTAGAGGGTAAAAAGCTGCTGATGTTATTGATTTGACGTGACTGTTAAAATTCAAGTCTGAGTCCATTATTACCCCCAGATTTCAAACTTGATTTGTAGGTTTTAGCGCGAGACTCTGGAGGAGACTGTTAACACTTTCTCTTTGTTTCTGTGGGCCAAAGACGATGATTTCAGTCTTGTCTGAGTTCAGCTGGAGAAAGTTGTTTTGCATCCACACACTGATCTGTTGGATGCAGTGACAGAGTGAATCCACTGGTCCATATTCACCTGCCATCAGTGAAACATAGATCTGAGTGTCGTCTGCATCATTGTGATAGGACACATTCTCGCTGCGTAACAACTGACCTAACGGCAGCATGTAGAGGTTGAATAGAAGGGGTCCCAGGATTGACCCTTGGGGCACCCCACAGGTCAGGGGCATCTGGTCTGAGACACAGTTACCAATTTCGACAAAGAACTTCCTGTCTTCCAGATAGGACTTTAACCAGTTTAGGGCAGTGCCAGTGATGCCCACCCAGTCCTCTAGTCTCTGTAAGAGGGTCCATGATCGACAGTGTCAAAAGCAGCACTCAGATCTAACAGAATTAAGACTGAGGCTTTGCCCGCGTCAGTGTTCAGGTGGATGTCATTTGTCACCTTGACAAGAGCAGTCTCAGGGCGTGATGAAGATCTAAAACCTGACTGGAAAACATCAAATGAGTTGTTTATTAAGAGGAAATCAGTGAGCTGTTGGTAAACAACCTTTTCAAGGACTTTGCCCCAAAATGGCAGATTAGAGATGGGCCAGTAATTACTCAGTACTGCAGCATCAAGACTGCTCTTCTTTAGGAGAGGCTTTATGACCGCAGTTTTCAAAGAAAATTGGGAATGTTCCAGATTGAAGCGACATGTTAACTATGTGAGTGAGTGGTGCTAACAAACTGTTCTGCACAGACTTTAGAAATCTGGAGGTCACACATGGAGGCAGCATGTAGATGAACTCAGACTGGTGATGATCTCCTGGACAGTTTTGTCAGTTACAGGTGCAAAGTGAGTCAGCTCTAAGTGTGTAGGTGGTTTGAGGGTTATTTTTTGCATTGTAGAATTGATAGCATTTTTAATGCCCTGAACTTTGTCATTAAAGAATAATGCAAACTCATTACACTTGGATGTGGAAATGAGTTCTAACGGCAGCTGAGCTGGAGGGTTTGTTCATCTGTTACTGTGGCAACAGGACACGCGAGTTGTTACTGCAGCTTCCAATTATTTCAGACAAATATCCTTCCCTAGTTCTACATAAAATGAGGTTGTACATGTACAACTTCTCTCTGTAAATCTCTTTCTGAACCTGGAGCTTTGACTTGCGCCCTTTTCGTTCGGCCCGGCGGCACTCCCTTTTCTGTGCCCTGACCGAATCATCCTTTCTCCATGTAAACACCCTTTATCAGGACGTCCCGCCAGTGGGCAGAGGCTAAACAGAGTAGGATAAATATCGGAGTTCCCCCCAGGACTAGCTGAGTTTTGCTGCCATCTACTGGCTGTAGAGATAATTACACACAGTTTAACAAACATTTCAACACATTTCACTTACGGATCTCAGCACGCAGTTGGACTGATCGTGATTAGATGGATGATATTAACAGAACGAGTCTGACAATGATTTATGGACTTTAATCACTTAAAAAGAAGAGCCACGTCACAGATTGAGAAAACATTAGTTAGTTCTCGAAGAGATTCAGAATGTTTTTGACGCCCGGAGGGAGAGGACTTTACAACCAACTAGTGTGAAAGCTAAATGTACAACAGCTGTGTTTTTGATGAGGAGCAATGAAAAGACAGGGTTAAAGGCGCAAAGCAGTCCATTAAGCATGATACGTGTTCTTTGATGTTCAAATAAATACACAAGAAAAATAAGTACATGCTTGCCGCTGTTTAGACTATGGTTCAGCCCTTGCTAACGTACAGTTTAATTACAGATTACTGTAACCATGTTTGAATTAGTCCTGGTTTTGTCTTTTACCTAGTTCAGTCCATTAGGTCTATTTTTTGCTGACTAAACCTTAACCTTGGTTCAGCCCTGGCAAGTCATGTTTTTTGTGCTTCAGTTATTTTTATTGCTCCTGTTTAGTTCTGGTTAATATAATACATAGTTCTGTCTTATTTTTAATTATATTTCACTTTTCTTCAAATAAGACTCATTCAGCTCATTTACCTGACATGTTTGGGCGGCGGACTTTTGCCTTTGTCAGGGAAACAGAGGAACACAAGTACAAAAGATGTGCGGACCATCAATTCACTTTGGCACACGCAGGACTCACTTCTCCAGAGACCACCACACGGGTACGGGCGTGGTCAGTCTGATAGATCTATCAGACTGACCACGCTAGGGAATAACAATAAAAGACACGTCACAACATCAGACGTCTCCTCTGACAAAAGTGGAAGTCCTGCCGTCCAAACATGTCAGGTAAATGAGCTTTCACTTGTATACCACTGTCTTGACATGTCGTGACATTTGTTCTAGTTTAATCCTGGTTCAGCCTTTGTTTTGCTCCGGTTTGTGGACATGGTTCAGTTTTAGTCCGTATTTGTCCTGGTTTAGAAACAGAACTCAACATTCAAATAAAGCTTGTTTTTGACAAGATTTCACAGATGTTGCTTCACCACCAGAAGTCATTCCAAACTTTGGAAGAGCGTCTGGCAACAACAAGGAGGCCACCAGACCAAACTGACCTCGCAAGAACTACAAACAATAGCCATGTTTCCACTGGTTTGCTTTGCAGCAGATTGGTATGGTCCCAAAAAATAATTCCCCCCCCTCCATTTTTTTTAAGTTAACAACACAAAACACAGATCAGACACAAAACAGAACCAGAGAGCGAAATCAAAAATAAAATTACAAATGGTCATCACCTAGAAAACAAAGGAAACACAATCATGACACAGATAAATTAAAATAAGAGTCAGTTTTTCCATTTGTCTGATGTCTGTTCCTATGTTAGTTCGGTCCTTGATCGTTGGTGATGTTTGTGTCAACCATTGTTTTGTGATAGCCTTTTTTCGTGCCGCCAAAAGGACGTTCTAAAGGTATCCCTTCATTGTGTCCAGGGCAGGAGTTTTGAGACCGAAGTGCATAGTTCTGTTTTGGCCTACTTAAGGGATCCAACACGGACCCTGAGAGGTACTAGTGCTTCCAAAGCGCCCGGCTCGCTTTGGCTCCAGGACGGCAGATAAAAAATTGAAATAATACATTCTCAACAAAATCTGACTTGATCTTGTGATAAACTGCTGTGTTTCCACTGATGCTTAATGTTGAGCCCACATGCTTAGCACAACAAAGCTAGCACACGTTAGCATCAGCTGTTTCCTGTTTATTGATGAATGGAACTTGGGTTAAAACCTACAATATATATTTTTATTTTACATAAAGAGAGGTTAAAATGCAGCATAGAGGCTTTGCAGAGAAGATAAATAAACGCATCTGATGAGAAACTGGAAGTAGTTTCCTGTTTATGCTTCTACACGTCTCACAGCCACAAAAACTTGGAATTACTACTACGCATTAAAAGAACTGTTCCAAAGACCTCTACAATAAATCTGTTTGGGGGGCCAGGGCAAGTGGAAACGTGGGGTTTGTCCTTCAACAAGTTCAAAGAAAAGGCCCCCAAGATATGGAGTCCTAATCCCAAAACAGACAGCTTTGCCCTGCGACAGAGGGGGCAGGATTAGGTGGATCAAACCAAATTAGAGCCGGACTGGAGTGGGACAGGTCCAGCCAGGAAGGCCGGGACTAGTGACTACTGGACCTGTCATTGTGACAGGCCTAGGGTAGTGACACACGTAAAAGGGGGAGTATGGTGGGCCAAGCTTGATAAACATAGACTTTTAGAAAAACACTAACAGTTTGGTTTTCATTGTTCATCCCTTTAGAAAACAGAGTTTGGAATAGCCTAGGATCGATTACAACCGGCCTAACCAGGAGTCCAGGGCTGTACTCGAGATCTAAAATGAACCAGGTCTCTAGACTACGAGCTAAATAATCAACAGGATTCAATCAAAGCCATGTCTAAACCAAGAATCAACCCAGCGATTAACCGAGAAACACTCAGACTACACATGGTACTTTCCCCACATTTTGAGAACCACTGCTGTGGCATTATATGGAGCTATTCCATTGATGAGATTGATATAGGCTACACCGGGTTCGACGCTATACAGGCATTGTTTTGTTAAATTGTGTGTATATATATATATATATATATATATATATATATATATATATATATTGTTATATATATATATATATATATATATATATATATATATATATATATATATATATATACACGGTGGAGGACCTAGAAACATGGATAATATCGCAATTCTTGTTTTGGAGATTTGCAGGATTAGAATACTGACTCAAATGTATCGTCTATGATTAAAACTATTTAAAATAACCACAAAAAGAGACAGAAATGTCCAGTGTACTACCCAAATGTGCGATATTTGAACCTCATAACCCTTACAGACAATTAGCACATTTCTGATTCTTCGTGACAATATTGTCTGAATATATAATTGACATGATCCCCAAAAATATTGAGATATTGATTTTTGACACCATCCCAAATGGAAGATAAATCCTGTTTTCTATGTAAAACTGACTCTTGCATCTTTCATGTGGCACTGGTGAAATGATGGGACGTTCTCTAAATAAGTGGGATGAGTGGTCCAAAAGAGGGACAGGTGGTCGCACTGGCAGTCCGGACCCTCCCACTTTGGTGAATGACCCTTACAGGAGAGTGCGGTCAGAGCGCGTGGGAGGACCGTCCTGGAAAAGCACTTTGCGGGATGACTCTGCTGCGGTTTGGAGCGGCCGGTTCTTTGTTACGAGCGGGAAGCGCAAGAACATACGCGTGTCATGTGTCGCCAGCTCACGGGCTCAGAATGGTGGGCTCAGAATGTTGGACTCCTGTTTCTCCACTTGGAGTTACACGCAAATCTCTGTTTCGTGCTCCAAGCGTGCGTAAAAGTCACACTACGCGTGCACTTGTGGATCGTCTTAAAATGACTCCTGACTAAGTCCGCGTTCCTTCAGTCATGGACTTTGCAGACAGCGTTTTATCCCGCTGCGCACTAGAGAGTGGTCGTAAACTTTTAGGCACAAAAAGCCCCGGGACTGGAGCACAGACTGTAGCAGGGACTCACCGCTGTGGAGCAGGCAGGCGTGCACGAAGACAAGCACGAGTCCACTGTGAAGTGAAGCCATAACGTTAAAAACATCCAACAATGGACTCCAGTCCGAGCGTTCTCCTCCTCTCGGTGAGGGTCCAGTCCAAAGCCAAACTCCGCAGTGGGGATGAGAGGGTTACAAGGCTGCTCCGGGAGAGAGGGAGGGAGGGAGGGGGGGAGGGGGAGGGGGGGATAGAGAAACAGAGAGAGAGCAGAGAGAGGGAGAGAGAGATAGAGAAACAGAGAGAGAGAGAGAGAGAGAGCAGAGAGAGAGAGAGAGAGAGAGAGAGAGCAGAGAGAGAGCAGAGAGAGAGAAGATAGAGAGAGAGAGAGACAGAGAGAGAGAGAGAGAGAGAGAGAGAGAAGAGAGAAAGAGAGAGAGAGAACAGAGAGAGAAGAAACAGAGAGAGAGGGAGGGAGAGGAGGGGGAGAGAGAGACAGAGAGAGAGAGAGATGAGGAGAGAGAGAGAAACAGGAGAGAGCAGAAGAGAGAGAAACAGAGAGACGCAGAGAGAGAGAGAGAAGAATAGAGAAACAGAGAGAGGAGAGGGAGAGAGAGAGGAAGAGTAGAGAGAGAGAGCGGAGAGAAGAGAGAGAGACGACGAGCGCGGAGAGAGGGGGCGGGGTAACGGAGGAGGAGGAGGGAGGAGGAGGAGGGGCTCAAGCTCATGGGGGTTAGAGAGAAAGATATATTCACATTTTCTTATTTTCGAACAACAAAGAACAAAAATGTAAATGCAACAACTTTTGTTTTCCTCCCAGGTTTTTCACAAGCTGAACTCAAAAGATAGAAAACGTTTTCTAAATACACACAATCTGTAAAAATGTGTGTTAGGTGAGCACTTTGGCAAGATAATCCATTCCACCTCCAGTGTTGGGTAGCGTTGCTTTTAAAAGTAACTCATTACATTACCTCATTACTGCCCTGGAAAACTAAACATGCTAAATGACTGCACTACTGTGTTATAAAAGTAACGCGTTAGAGTACTCTAATTAACATGATCGTATAACCTATATACCACAATCCCTTTGCGCTGCTGAACACAGTAACATACTCATTCAAATATGTCAAATAAAGAAGCAAAGTAAATGCGTGTGACTGAGCTTTACAACGCCATACAATAAGCACGAGTCGGCCTCAAGCAGCGAACAACACGAGCAGCGACGCACAACAACAGAACACACTTGTTTTAGCACAAAATAGTGGTTATAACAAAGGAGTTTTTCAAAAGGTGCATCTGAAAGTTTCTCTCTCTTTGGCGCCACAAGAGTCTCTAGTTGCACAGTCGCATGCTCACAACACGCCGAGTGTTTGCTGCCGCCGCGGCCGTGACACAAACCTGGCTCTGGGTTTGCTGCGAGGAGATGAGACTGGCACAGAGATGACGAAATAACCAAAACGAACACATTACTCATTTGAAAAAGTAACTTGGGGAGTACTAGATTAAATGGGGCACAAAACTAACGTGTTACGTTCCTCGTTAGTCTAAAAAAGTAATTTGAGTACTCCTGTGTTAGTGTGCTTTAGACTGGCCACAACAAAAGGACACTCTGAAATGTTCAGTTTTATTAAACAGCACAATGAAACAGATGTGGCAAGTTGTGAGGGAGCGTGCAATTGGCATGCTGACTGCAGGAATATCCACCAGAGCTGTTGTCCGTGCATTCAATGTTTATTTCTTGAGCATAAACTGTCTCCAAAGGGCAGTACATCCCAGCGACCTCACAATCGTAGACCACATGTGACCAGACCAGGCCAGAACCTCCACATCCAGCATGTTCATCTCCACGATCATCTGAGACCAGCCACCCGGACAGCTGCTGCAACAATTGTTTTGCCCAGCCAAAGAATTTCAGCACAAACTGTTAGGAACCATCTCTAATAATCCATTTTATTAGCTCACCATCCCTTTTTGGAAGTCCATATACCTTCTGGGGATTTCATGACCACGTCTCCACAAGCAGAGGTTTAGGGTGGTGATCGATACCAAATACAATATATTATATCAATACTGACAGAGGTATTGAAAAGTATCAATAATCGTCCAAAAATATCAATACTCAGAATTTCTCAAGAAATAATAATTTTTTAATATAATTTTGTTTATATATTTGTAAAACATTGTTCATATTTGAGGTTTTCTGCACATATATTTTTAGGTCAAGCTGAGGGTGAAAGAAAATAACGCCAATTATCAAGGCCAATGTAAATTGTTCATAAAGGAGTTTCAATGCATTTTAGTACAAAACTCATTGTCATCGGTATCAGATTGATATCGCGATATTTGTCATACTATTACTTCCTATCGGATCGAATCAAAACTCAGTGGTATCGCTCATACTAGTTTTAGGCTGTGAATGTGGATTCGTCTTCAATTTTAAGAATTGCTTCAGATTTTACACTGGTTTAATTCTGGTTTAATATTCAAAGGTACTCCACAACAAACAAAAATTAAGTGAAAACATTTTGATGAAAAATGTTTCGGCCATGATATTTAAAAGACCACCAGCTGCCTCAGCTAATTCGGAACTCTGACAACCGAGGCATGGGTTTTCGTTTCCAGCAGTTCTTTTAGTGACCTTTGAAGGTAATAACACATGCTCAAAACACCAGTGGAGGCAGAGGTGCTCCTTGTAAAAGTGCTGAACACAGGCAACTGAACTGCAACAAGAAATGGAACCACCAACGTCATGATTAGTCACATAAGACAATTCTGTTGTATTGAAGAGCGTGATGATTGTAACGTGATATATTTGTTTTTGACATCAGACTTTTACAGTGATCCCTCGTTTATCGCGGGGGTTGCGTTCCAAAAATAACACGCGAAAAGTGAAATCCGTGAAGTAGTCAGCTTTATTTTTTTTTATTATTTTACAATGCAATACTCTGAACTATAGAATGAAACCAAAAATCAAAACCTGTTTTAAAGCCCAAAATGTATTTGAATATAGTAATACACGGTTGGAAACATTGTCCCTCGCATATGTCACAGTCCCAGCTGTGCCTCTTCGTCCTGACTCCGCCTCTTCGTCCTGACTCCGCTGTAGCGTCTGTTTCTACTGAAGGCGCAGAGAGTCTTTCTCGAGAGAAGAACATTGTTATGGTAGTTGTTGGCGCTCTTTCTTTTTTCTGAGCAAGAAGATTTTTATCAACGGATATTGCCACTTCGATTTATGAGAACTCGATTATATTTAATGAACTGTCGATTACTAATTGATTATATTTGAGAACTCAAAGGGTCCCAAAGGGTCCCATTCTTGTGCCGTGCGCTGACATTGTGGGTTTTGTCACAGAGAAAAAATGCAAACGTAAAGTTGGCAGAATGTACAGAAACGAAAAAGTGAAAAACCAATACAGTACAGCGTCAATATTTTATCTGTAAAGCCCCTGAGCCAATCAGGATTCAGAGCACAATGCACTGTAAAAATATCCGCACTGAAAAAAAAATCCGTGAAGCAGCGAAGCCGTGAAAGATGAAACGCGATATAGCGAGGGATCACTGTACTCATGTTGGCTGTCTGTTTCGTACATAAACTCTGTGTCCACTCATCTGAGGTCTAAATATGGGAGATTTGAATTGTGGTAAAATATGAAAATAAGTACGGAAGGCGGAAAAAAGGTGTGGTGGTCTGGGGAGGTATTGTACAGTATCCAGCTCTTCACGAGCAGGGACCACGCCACAACAAATAGAATATGAGAGAATGTTTATTGATAATAATGATGATGGATCGTTGATGGATCGATGATATTATGAGATAGTATGAGGTAGAGAGACTGTGGATGAGGGCTCCGTCTCGGGTAATCAGCCAAGCCGATTCAGAACCCCCAAAATTTAATGGAGAGCTGAATGAGATTGAGAGTGAGTGGAACAAAAGATAGATGAGAGGGTAGTCTGATTTAGATGGTTCCTGAAGATCAAAGAAGAGGAATTAGGACGGTCGTCGAAGTTCGGTGCTGAGCATCAGATTTTGGGACAGCGAATTGAGAGTAGAAGTGGCTGATTATAGTGACTCGAGTACAAGCAATGCGGGTGAAGGATTGATAGAGGAGAGTAGACTACAAGTCGAGAACTATGAGGTACGGCATTATAGAATAGCTCTGACTGATCTACTAAAGAGGCCTTGTCGAATGAGTGCCTTCTGACTGATCAAACCCCCAAAAGAATGTCTGGAACGATAGTGGGGTATAATTCGAACGGACTTGATTACCTGTTAGACTAGACGGAACGAGCTTTCTTCCCTTGAAACGAGATCATCTCATTCTAGTGAGGAGTTTGATGAAAATATTAAAATGCGTGAGTCTGCTACTTCTGTGTGTTGACTTGACGTGCATTAAAGTTACTCATCGTAGAGATGAGAAGCAGATTCTTGGTCTGAAATGACGAAGGGCTTGGCCTGTAGGATGATCTGAATGCCTGGTAGAGAAGACCAAGTGCTTGAGGACTGTTTAGTGTGAATGGCAGCTGGAATGAGTTTGAAGGGGCTGGAGTGCGCTGAGCGGTCTTCGATGCATCAATTGATGCAAGATGGATTGAGGTGCACGCTGAGTGAAAAGGAAACGGGAAACCTGAGCTATCCATCAATCCTTGTACTCGAGTCACTATAATCAGCCAACTTCTACTCTCAATTCGCTGTCCCAAAATCCGATGCTCAGCACCGAACTTCGACGATCGTCCTAATTCCTCTTCTTCGATCTTCAGGAACCATCTAAATCAGACTACCCTCTCATCTATCTTTCGTTCCACTCATTCTCAATCTCATTCAGCGCTCCATTAAGTTCCCTCATCCATCGCTCATAGTAATTTCATTACTATCTGCAGTTCGTCAACTCCTTTATAAGGATAACTATCCCGTTCTCCTCAACCTTTCTCTCTACTACGGAGCAAGGCGACGACCATGTAATCCACACTGTTTAACGATTGCTCGTCCGAACATCAAAACCCCGTCACTCTCGCACCTTAATCATACCCATGCACTTCCATCGGCGACCCACGAACACATTGTCTTTATGCCATCCATCTGACTTGAGACGATTACTGCACCGCCAACTCTGTCGCACTCACCTGCTCTCCGTATCTTCCAATTCATCGCCTGAAACTCTTTCAAAACTCTATTCAACTGCACCGGTATTAATCCTCTTCTCCAGTAATGGACAGACTGCTTTTAGATTCCATCCAGCTACTCTTCAGAGAGTCCTCAACTATCCAGCTCCTTTTCTCTTGTACCACTCAGTTGACATCTCATTTTCAGCCAGGCTTTACGTTGAGATCCAGACCATCTTTGCTAATTTAAATCCTCTTTGGGGGTTCTGAATTGGCTGGGCTGATTACCCGAGACGGAGCCCCCATCCACAGTCTCTCTACAAAGCCAACTCTAATCGATCCATCATCGATCCATCATCGATCCATCATCATCATCACTATTATTAATAAACATTCTCTCATATTCCATTTGTTGTGGCGTGGTCCCTGCTACTGAACTGGAAATCGATTCCAGGATCTTGGACAAAAAATTTAATGATCTCCAAGAAAAACTAAAATTTCTGGAGGCAAATCATTCCAAGGGCAATTCTCAGGCACTACAGGAAATTTAAGGTTTAAGTACATTTATTGTCTCCATAGGGAAATTTGTCCACTGCATTTGACCCATCCTTCAATGCCACTGGGTCATCTCCTCAGGAGCAGTGATCGCTGCATGCTGAGCCCAGCAGAAAGAACAATTTCTATAATACAAGACAGACAAAGTAGTGCAATTTTACAAGATTAATTCAAGCATCATTTTAATACTTCTATAAAAACTTTTCTATAAAATCTCAAGTGATAAAGAAGATGAAAAAATATATTTCACCCTCAGAATGCCTGTGCTGAATAGAAAATTAGGAGCTGAAATAATAGTGTTTAAAATACAAGGTGCAATCAAGAGACTAACATTTAAGCTTTTAACTGGGCAGTTAAAAAATCTCAGACCCCTCCTAATTGGAAAGAAGCCAGGGAATGTGCTCGAATGTGCCTCATATAGACCCATTTCGTAAGTGCGAGGTCATGAATAACTACAATATTTGGACGAGTAGTAATACTACACAAAGTTGTGTGTGCAAATGCGCACTTTCAATGACTTCCAGCACGTTGCAGAGGTTTTCGCTGTTCAGGGCAGATGACAGTGTGTGTGTGTTGTTGCTGACGTCGTTGTTGTGGATGGAGTGGCCCATTGTGGCAGTGGGGTCATGGTATGGGCAAGCGTATGTTATGGACAATGATGTCAGTCAGAGTAGACGCACGTTCTCTCCACGGCAGCAGAAAATTATCTTAAAAATTACCGTTTTACTCACAAAATTCCAAGAAACGAGAAGCAAGAGATAGGCTAACTAGGAAAACACAACACTGTTAATGCTACAAAAACTAAACAAACAAAGCTGACGGTCCATGGCTCCGGTGGAAAGCAACCCGCCTCACAAGCTAACAAGGCTAACATGACTAACAGGCCCGATGCAGCTGCTGACAGCCCGCTTCCCGGCGGTTAACAAAGTTCTGTCTCCAAGCTCGCACTTGTCCAAAGGCGGAGGGGAGATCATCTTACACAGACCTGTGATTATGATGCATGAAATTAAAAGTGAAATGCAGCGTGACATGGCGGCGCGAAGAGTGGAAATGAGAGCAGCATTTGGTACAGCCACAGAAAACGGAGTCATGGATTCTCTTTCCCGGTGACTCTTCTGGAGATTTCACGTGTGGGAAGGTGGTGTGTCTAGTTCTTTGTGAGATTTGGAGCCAGGGCCGGCCCAGCCTATAAGGCAAGGCAAGGCAAGGCAAGTTTATTTGTAGAGCACAATTCGTACACAAGGCAATTCAAAGTGCTTCACACAACAGGAAAAAATGCATTAAAATCACAAAGACATGGCAGAAATCACAATCTTAGTGCAAAGAAAAGCATTTCAGTCATATGCCACAGCCAAACAAAACAGTTTTTAGTTTAGATTTGAACATTGCCAGAGTAGAACCTGTCTCACATCCTCAGGAAGACTGTTCCAGATTTTAGCTGCATAAAACTGAAACGCAGATTCCCCATGTTTAGTCCTGACTCTGGGCACCAGCAGGAGGCCGGTCCCTGAGGTCTTCAGAGTCCGAGATGGTTCATATGGCACTAACATGTCCGAGATGTACTTTGGTGCTAGGCCATGGAGAGACTTGTATACAAGCAGAGCTGCTTTGAAGTCTTATTCTCTGAGCCACAGGGAGCCAGTGCAGAGACCTGAGCACAGGACTAATGTGATCGTACTTCCTGGTTCTAGTCAGGACCCGAGCAGCGGCGTTCTGGATGTACTGCAGCTGTTTTACAGCTCGTTTGGAGAGGCCAGTGAGCAGGCCGTTACAGTAGTCTAATCTACTAGAGACAAACGCATGGATAAGTCTCTCCAGGTCTGGTTTAGACACTATACTTTTGATTTTGGCCATGTTTTTTAGATGGTAAAAAGCTGCTGATGTTGATTGATCTGACGTGGCTGTTAAAATTCAAATCTGAGTCCATTATTACCCCCAGATTTCTAACTTGATTGTGTAGGTTTTAGAGCGAGACTCTGGAGGTGACAGTTAACAATTTCTCTTTGTTTCTGTGGGCCAAAGACGATGATTTCAGTCTTGTCTGAGTTCAGCTGGAGAAAGTTGTTTTGCATCCACACACTGATCTGTTGGATGCAGTGACAGAGTGAATCCACTGGTCCATATTCACCTGCCGTCAGTGAAACATAGATCTGAGTGTCGTCTGCATCATTGTGATAGGACACATTCTCGCCTGCGTATCAACTGACCTAACGGCAGCATGTAGAGGTTGAACAGAAGGGGTCCCAGGATTGACCCTTGGGGCACCCCACAGGTTTCAGGGGCATCTGGTCTGAGACACAGTTACCAATTTCGATAAAGAATTTCCTGTCTTCCAGATAGGACTTTAACCAGTTTAGAGCAGTGCCAGTGATGCCCACCCAGTCCTCTAGTCTCTGTAAGAGGGTCCCATGATCGACAGTGTCAAAAGCAGCACTCAGATCTAACAGAATTAAGACTGAGGCTTTGCCCGCGTCAGTGTTCAGGTGGATGTCATTTGTCACCTTGACAACAGCAGTCTCAGTGCTGTGATGAGGTCTAAAACCTGACTGGGAAAACATCAAATGAGTTGTTTATTAAGAGGAAATCAGTGAGCTGTTGGTAAACAACCTTTTCAAGGACTTTGCCCCAAAATGGCAGATTAGAGATGGGCCCGGTAATGACTCAGTACTGCAGCATCAAGACTGCTCTTCTTTAGGAGAGGCTTTATGACCGCAGTTTTCAAAGAAATTGGGAATGTTCCAGATTGAAGCGACATGTTAACTATTTGAGTGAGTGGTGCTAACAAACTGTTCAGCACAGACTTTAGAAATCTGGTAGGTAACACAATCGAGGCAGCATGTAGATGAACTCAGACTGGTGATGATCTCCTGGACAGTTTTTGTCAGTTACAGGTGCAAAGTTGAGTCAGCTCTAAGTGTGTAGGTGGTTTGAGGGTTATTTTTTGCATTGTAGAATTGATAGCATTTTTAATGCCCTGAACTTTGTCATTAAAGAATAATGCAAACTCATTACACTTGGATGTGGAAATGAGTTCTAACGGCAGCTGAGCTGGAGGGTTTGTTAATCTGTTTACTGTGGCAAACAGGACACGCGAGTTGTTTACTGCAGCTTCCAATTATTTCAGAAAAATATCCTACCCTAGTTCTACATAAAATGAGTTGTACATGTACAACTTCTCTCTGTAAATCTCTTTCTGAACCTGGAGCTTCGACTTGCGCCATTTTCGTTCGGCCCGACGGCACTCCCTTTTCTGTGCCCTGACCGAATCATCATTTCTCCATGGCGCCTTCTGCTTACTTTTAACAATTTTAGCCTTCATAGGGGCAATGGTGTCGAGAACATTCAAAACACTAGATGTAACAGAGTTCAACCAAATCATTTACATTAGAACATGAGACATTTTCACAAGTTAATCATTTCCATAAACAGTTTTCCCGTGCTGTCATTTATATGTCTCCTCCGGACAACTGCAGGACCGGCTGGTGGTTTGGGAAAAACAGACAGGTCAAAGAAGACACAGAAATGATCAGACAGAGCAACATCGACCACATTGACGTTTGAAATATTAACCCCTTTGTAATTAGAAGATCTAGAGTGTGCCCTCTGCTGTGGGTGGGGCCACTAATGCGCTGAGTAAGACCGAAAGTTTCAAGGACAGCATGAAGCTCTTTAGCGTTTCTGTCACAAATATTATCAACATGAACATTGAAATCACCTGTTATAACCAAACCATCAAAGTCTGTGCATACGACAGAAAGCATCTCAGTAAAATCATCAATAAAAACTTAAGCGAACTAAGCAGCCGCTTAGGGCCAGAGGCGTCAACAAGGGCAACGTGATTTATGCAAAAGTGCAAGTCGCAGTGTGTGCCACAAGCGTAGCAGCGCTTTTTAGCGCGAAGGCGCACACAGCGGTAACATATAACGCACA
Source organism: Chaenogobius annularis (assembly GCA_015082035.1). Classification (NCBI taxonomy): domain Eukaryota; kingdom Metazoa; phylum Chordata; class Actinopteri; order Gobiiformes; family Gobiidae; genus Chaenogobius; species Chaenogobius annularis. Next base: position 378,483 of record BJKM01000533.1, read on the forward strand.
AACATCATTTAATTGTAATGATAAACTGGCAACCAAGGCACCAGACCTGTGCTGATTGGTCAACTTCATGTGTGCGCGAGCAGAATGAAAGCAAGACATAACACAACAGAGCGGGGTCTTCATGTCCATAAGAATACATCCCTCCAGTGCCGTAAAAAACGAAAGAAAAGAAAGAGAACCGCAATCTCAACAACACTCTCCAGGAAACTGAACTTTTCCAAAGAGAACATGAGGCTGTCATGTTAGTGCTCCGATAGGCTGAGGCTGGGGGCGACTCTGGCCCCGCCATGGGGCCCGCCCATGGGGCCCCCGCCATGGGGGCCACGCACATAAGCATAACATTTACACCGGCCTGGTAATGTTGCAGCAGCAGGTGAGGGAGTGAGGCGGCGTCTATGTCCCAGGTCACTAATGGGCGGGACTCCAGTCCGGATCCGGACCCAAGCGCTGCTTGTCTGGACCAGAACTCTGACATGAAAACTTTGGAGTGAACAGTGTACGCCCCTCATTCACACAGAATGAGCCGTGCAGCCCCCGTGTGTTTGAGATGAGTGGGTTGGGTTTAAGAAAGTGTTTTTCAAATGAACTTGAGAGTTTGCGTCTTTCCTTCGCGTCCCCTCTCTCTCCCCCTCTCTCTCCCACCACACAGGAGCCCGACCCCTGTGTGCCCGTGCATCACTGTGCGTCAGATCGCAGCACTGCTTGAGAAAGCCTTAACATCAGGTCAGTCGTGACTCGTCATGTGTTTTACTTGACTTCATTAGAAATAAGCGCAGCGCTGACGAGAACGTAAAGGTTTCTGCCCATCAGCCCATCAGCCAATCACATCGCATTAAATCATATTGAATGGATAAATTGTGAAAAAAATTTCTATTATAATTATGTATGTTATAACATAATAAATATATTATTATAATATAAAAGTAGCAAAGTGGCAGAAAGGCAGTCTTTTCATGATAGCGCCCCCTAGGTTTGAATCTTCACTTCTCGTTTTGTTCATTCTTCTGTGTGTAGTTTTATCAGTGTTAATTGTTAATCAGTCGATGCTTATGCCATTTGTTTAATGGTGTGTTTAAAACTTGTTTTGTCCCTTTGGAACAGTCGGAGCCAGTAACAGATAAATTAGTAAGGAGAAGTATTACTTTGACATTTTTAGCTAAACAGAGAATGTACATTTGTACACTTGTTTCTTTACAATTATATTTTGTAGTTCTGCTGATGTTTGGGTCGGTTTGTACTTGACCTTCCTTGTGTTATGTTACGATGAGTCCATCCATGTGAAAGTGGTGATTGCTTTACTTGTCTCATATGTGACCCTCCAGTTGTTCATAGTTCATTCTGGTTATTTAACTTGGTATTCAACAGCCTGATGTTTTAGGTACATTTATGTTGTTCTGAACACAATTTGACCCTAACTATTTTTCACAGCCAATATTGTGTTGAGTAATTAAGTTTACTAATGTATTAATAACTGGTTTCAGTCACTTTTTCCTGGCACAGTTTCATCTCATCATCATTTTACAGCATTACAACCTCAACTTACAATAAAATGCACCAAAATACAGGAAAAGGGTCTGAAAATGTATGGGGGAGTGCCCCCAGACCCCCCTGTTGAATGTGGCTGTAGATCCTTTATGCCCCTACTAATACCTTTGTAACAAGATCTATGTGTGACGTGTTATTTGTACAGGGAGTACCAAGTTGCATTGTGGGATTTGAGTCATCAATATTTGAGCTTGTGAGGTGCTGATAATAAACTCACTAAAATGGCAAAATGCCCTGGCGTTTTGGTGTGCTTTTTTTGCATAGTTCCTAGGTTGTGAAATGTTCACTGACAATGGAAATAAAACTGATTCTGATGATGTGGTGAGGGGCACACAAGGACAATTTCGCCTAGGTTCCCCTGAAAGCTTGGGCCCTGATTGAAGCCAAAAGCAGCTGGGGAGCTTTCGGGGGCCCTTCATTAGGAATGGACTTCCCTCCACTTTTTGATCATTTACATGATCAGGTTTTGGGTTCACTGTATGTTTTCAGCTTGAAACCTTTTGTTTTCTATGTTATAATTTAACATGTTTCCTGTTTCCGTAGTTTCTTGTGCTTTTTGTTGTGTTTAACCTGAGAGTTTAAAAGCGTTCGGAAATTATCGATGGCAAAATCAATACGTTCAATTCAAAGGTATCGGAAGTTTTACAAGCAGCATCCTTTAACATTAACAGAATATTGAACCCAATCAAATGATCAAACATTTTTACAAAAATGAGAAAAGAAAGAATTGACATTATATATTTACAAGAGACCCATTTTAACTACATTGAACATCAAAAACTAACAACGTTTTGTTATAAAAAAAATCTTGCTATTCATCATATGGAGGCAAACACAGGAGGGGAGTTGCAGTTTTGATTTCAAGCCGAATAGCTTTGACCAGAGTTTTTTCAATGTATGGACAAAGAGGGAAGATATGTACTGGTTAAAGAAAATATTAATGGAAAGGTTTTTACTTTGCTGGATGTGTGTGCTCCACCAGGGGGCGATATCACCTTCTATACATATATTTTGGAACTGATTGTAAACCACTGCGGGAACCCTAATTTGTGGCGGCGATTGGAACTTTTGCATCCAACATGTCAAACTCAAGAGGCAACCCTAAACGTCCCTCAGCAACTCTGGCACTTAAATTGGTACTGGTCTGACTGGCTTTGAGCAAAAGATTAATTGAGTTTGGTTGTTTAGTGCTGTCCGACTTCTTTTTGCATGTAAATGTGGTGACAAGGATAGGAGGGGCAGACCTTACATACATTTTTTTATTTTAGTAAGCAAAAAATATAAATATGTTGGCAATAAGAAATAAATATATTACATCCAGCCCATTGAACACTTCCTCTGTAGATAGAACTGGTCACAATCCTGATAAAGCCTATTATTGTCCACAGAGAAATAACAGTATTATAAAGATACATCATAATTAAGAAGACATAAACAATAACTCTGGTGCTGATGTGGTATCACCACAGCCTCCATCAAAGGATTTATTAGCAGCCGCTCCACCACCACCAGCAAATAATTCAACTCCAGCTGCTCCACGATCACCTCCACCGCCTCCAGCAAAGGACTCATCAGCAGCAGCACCACAACAATCTTCACCACGGCCAGCGCAGGAGTCATTTCAGTTCTTTCCTGCACGGTCCCTCATCAAAGGCCTTGGACCCATCTGTGGCGGGCCCGGCAGCATCCCTGCCATCGCCCTGCCGTCAGAGCAGCCCTGGATCCCCCCTGCAACATCTACTCCCACTACAGATTCTTCACTCTCCTTTCCATCTCCACCCTTACCCAGGGGCCTTCCCACCCATCTTGAATATGCTGATCAAATCAGGCATTAAGATGGACTCACATCAGCTGCCTAATATAGAAAGATCAAGAGTTATGATATCAACAGAAGATGAACTCTCCCCTGACTGTTGCTACACAGACAAAAATCGCCCACCTATCCCCCTCGCCTTTCACCTGGTATCTCCCATAGCTTAGAATACACTGGGTCTCAGCGTTGCCGGGACTTATAGTCATATTAAAAATCAAAAACACCCGGGCCTGTGTAAAAACAGCCTCCCTAGTGCTATTTCTTTAGTAACATCACACAGATGGGAAAACAAAATGCTAGTCAGACTGCCCAATCTGAGAAATTTTGATTCATATTCCTGTAAAAAGATAACGCCCAGTTCACTGAAACTAGCTCTGAGAAACTTGCTGAGCTAAATGTCAGATCCTTATGTAACAAATCATTCTTAATTAATAATTTTTATTTCTTCTTTATAATCTTGATTTTATGTTTTTAACTGAAACATGGCTTGACAAAAACACAGGAAATTTAGTTTCTGATAGAATCTGCTCCACCCAACTTTATGTTTGAATGTGAAACACGAGAAAACAAAAGGGAGGAGGGGTGTGTGTGCTTTTGTTAGGAGATGAAATAGTTCCCACGGTTGTTTCTCTGGGTTTTTCAACATTTGAGGATGTCCATCCATCCATCCATCCATCCATTTTCTACCGCTTGTTCCCGTTAGGGGTCGCGGGTGACTGGAGCCTATCCAGTGCCTTTGGGCCTTAGGCGGGGTACACCCTGGACAGTGGCAACTCATCGCAGAGGCTAACACAGAGACATAGACACACAGACAACCATTCACTCTCACACTCATTCACTAGGGTCAATTTACAGTTGCCAATTTACCTAACACATGCATGTCTTTGGACGGTGGGAGAAGCGGAGAACCCGGAGAGAACCCACGGAAACCGGGGAGGACATGCAGACCCACCCAGAGAGATCATGTGATGTATTTCATTTGAGTATGTACGCTTTAAAATTGCTAAAACAGTCTCCTCCATTATTCTTCATTGTTTTATCATAAGCCTCCTCAGCACCTGCAAAAGTTTTTATTGATGATTTTACTGAGATGCTTTCAGTCGTATGCACAGACTTTGATGGTTTGGTTATAACAGGTGCTTTTCAATGTTCATGTTGATAATTTTGTGACAGAAACGCTAAAGAGCTTCATGCTTGAACGTCCTTGAAACTTTCGGTCTTCTCAGCAACGTTGAGTGGCCCCACCCACAGCAGAGGTTATACTCTAGTTCTTCTAATTACAAAAGGGGTTAATATTTCAAACGTCAACGTGGTCGATGTTGCTCTGTCTGATCATTTCTGTGTCTTCTTTGACCTGTCTGTTTTTCCCAAACCACCAGCTGGTCCTGCATTGTCCGGAGGAGACACATAAATGACAGCACAGGAAAACTGTTTATGGAAATGATTAACTTTGAAAATTCTCATGTTCTAATGAAAATGATTTTGATGAACTCTGTTACATCTAGTGTTTTGAATGTTCTCTACACCATTGCCCTATGAAGGCTAAAATTGTAATTCGGTCAGGGCACAGAAAAGGGAGTGCCGCCAGGCTGAACGAAAATGGCGCAAGTCAAAGCTCCAGGTTCAGAAAGAGATTTACAGAGAGAAGTTGTACATGTACAACCTCATTTTATGTAGAACTAGGGAAGGATATTTTTCTGAAATAATTGGAAGCTGCAGTAACAACTCGTGTGTCCGGTTTGCCACAGTAAACAGATGAACAAACCTCCCAGCTCAGCTGCCGTTAGAACTCATTCCACATCCAAGTGTAATGAGTTTGCATTATTCTTTAATGACAAAGTTCAGGGCATTAAAAATGCTATTAAATTCTACAATTCAAAAAATAACCCTAAAACCACCTACACACTTAGAGCTGACTCACTTTGCACCTGTAACTGACAAAACTGTCCAGGAGATCATCACCAGCCTGAGTTCATCTACATGCTGCCTCCATATGTGTACCTCCGATTTCTAAAGTCTGTGCTGAACAGTTTGTTAGCACAACTCACTCACATAGTTAACATGTCGCTTCAATCTGGAACATTCCCAATTTCTTTGAAAACTGCGGTCATAAAGCCTCTCCTAAAGAAGAGCAGTCTTGATGCCGCAGTACTGTCATTACCGGCCCCATCTCTAATCTGCCATTTTTGGGGAAACGACTGTAGACGACTCAAATCTATGTTTCACTGACGGCAGGTGAAATATGGACCAGTGAATTCACCTCTGTCACTGCATCCAACAGATCAGTGTGTGGATGCAAAACAACTTTCTCCAGCTGAACTCAGACAAGACTGAAATCATCGTCTTGGCCCAGAAACAAGAGAAAGTGTTAACAGTCACCTCCAGAGTCTCGCGCTAAAACCTACAAATCAAGTTAGAAATCTGGGGTAATAATGACTCAGATTGAATTTTAACAGCCACATCAGATCAATAACATCAGCAGCTTTTTACCATCTAAAAAAACTTGCCAAAATCAAAAGTATAGTGTCTAAACCAGACCTGGAGAGACTTATCCTGCGTTTGTTCTCTAGTAGATTAGACTACTGTAACGGCCTGCTCATGGCCTCTCCAAACGAGCTGTAAAACAGCTGCAGTACATCCAGAAGCTGCTGCGTCGGGTTCCTGACCAGACCAGAAGTACGATCACATTAGTCCTTGGTCATGTCTTCTGCCATGCCTCCCTGTGGCTCAGGAGAATAGACTTCAAAGCACGCTCTGCCTTGTATACAAGTCTCTCCATGGCCTAGCACCAAAGTACATCTCGGACATGTTAGTGCCATATGAACCATCTCGACTCTGAGACCTCAGGGACCGGCCTCCTGCTGGTGCCCAGAAGTCAGGACTAAACATGGGGAATCTGCGTTTCAGTTTTTATGCAGCTAAAATCTGGAACAGTCTTCCTGAGGATGTGAGGCAGCTGCTACTCTGGCATTGTTCAAATCTAAACTAAAAACTGTTTTGTTTTAGCTGGGCATATGACTTAAATGCTTTCTTTGCACTCTTCTCTTTTATGTCTTGAACTATTTGACGGACAGCCTGAAAATGGCACTGTTTAAATTAAAGATTTTGTGATTTCTGCCATATCTTTGTGATTTTAATGCATTTTTTCCTGTTGTGTGAAGCACTTTGAATTGCCTTGTGTACGAATTGTGCTCTACAAATAAACTTGCCTTGCCTTGCCTTACCTGTATGATATGGAGATTGTGAACCTACAGCAGCCTTTTACTGTCCAGATGGCGGCAGTAGCTCAGTGGTAGGGCGCTCGTCTTCTGATCCGAAGGTTGGCGGGATGAATCCCACTCTCAACATGAAACATCCTTGGTAAAGCAGCTAGACCACTACCGCAAGTGAATACTGCCATTGTGGCAAGACACTTAAATCGCCATGCTTTGAAGGTAGAAAAGCAGAGAGGAGCTGTGATCCACTGCTGTCCACTGCAGCACTATTGGGCCTTTTCCATTCGTACATACTTGGCTCTATTCTACTTTTAGCGCATTTCTATTTGGTGCTACCGTCTCATACCAGGTCGATTTGAATAGGCCTACAATTATCTGCATAAACCAAACTTTAGAGTTTAGAGTTTAAGAGCAAGAACTAAAGAGAAATTGGTTAATTTGGACTAATAATTGGATTAATCCTCAAAGAGGAGCAGTTTGTTTTCACTATGTACACAGCCTGTCAAAAAAGTCGCCACAGAAAAAAAGCGTGACATGCTCTAATATTTGGTAGGGCCTTTAGCTTTATTACGGCACACATTCACTGTGGCATAGTTTCAATAAGCTTCTCTCAAACATACTGACATATTTTCTTTGACCACAGGATTTGTCTATACTAGTGGTTGTTTCTAAAATGAGAAGCCACTAACTGCATCAGCTAGAGTTTAAATCCTGAAAGATCATCACCTGCAGCAGTGTTTTGGACAGGCAGTGTAAGTGCAAATGAATGGCCTGACATGTTCAACCACAAATGTGGCATAAACCTCTCATCTGGTGAAGGGGCCGCGTTGAGTGAGACTATAACGTTAACGGAGCTTGTTCTAACTACCGCACGCTTCGTGATGTTGTATGGATCATCTGATTTTGTGAAGAAGAGATGGAGACGAGTGGAACATTTCACTCTAATCCGTCACACAAACTTGTTTAATGCATTTAAGATTCAGTGTAGTTAGACTTCTGGGTGAAAGTGCCACAACATTAGTTGTGGCAGAATATTTTGCAATTCACTTTTATCCATCCATCCATCCATCTTCTTCCGCTTTATCCGGGGCCGGGTCGCGGGGGCAGCAGTCTAAGCAGGGACTCCCAGACTTCCTTTTCCCCAGACTCCTCCGGGGGGATCCCGAGGCGCTCCCAGGCCAGCCGAGAGACATAGTCCCTCCAGCGTGTCCTGAGTCTTCCCCGGGGCCTCCTCCCGGTGGGACATGCCCGAAACACCTCCCTAGGGAGGCGTCCAGGAGGCATCCGGAACAGATCGAGTGTGACTGAGCTCCCACCCTATCTCTAAGGGAGCGCCCAGCCACCCTGCGGAGGAAACTCATTTCGACCGTTGTATCCGCGATCTTGTCCTTTCGGTCACTACCCAAAGCTCATGACCATAGGTGAGGGGGGACGTAGATTGACCGGTAAATCGAGAGCTTTGTCTTTCGACTCAGCTCCTTCTTTGACACAACGGTCCGATGCAGCGACCGCATCACTGCAGACGCTGCACCGATCCGCCTGTCAATCTCACGCTCCATCCTTCCCTCACTCGTGAACAAGATCCCGAGATACTTAAACTCCTCCACTTGGGGCAAGGACTCCCCACCCACCTGGAGGGCAAGCCACCTTTTTCCGGTCGAGAACCAAGGCCTCAGATTTGGAGGTGCTGATTCTCATCCCAGCTGCTTCACACTCGGGTGCAAACCGTCCCAGTGCATGTTGCAGTCAAGGTTTGATGGAGCCATCAGGACAACATCATCTGTAAACAGCAGAGATGAGATCCTGTGCTTCCAAACCGGACCCCCTCCGCCCCCTGACTGCGCCTAGAAATTCTGTCCATAAAAACAATGAACAGAACCGGTGACAAAGGGCAGCCCTCGCGAGTCCAACACGCACTGGGAACAGGTCTGACTTACTGCCGGCAATGCGAACACAGCTCCTGCTCCGGTCATACAGGGACCGGACAGCCCTGAGCAAAGTGCCCCGGACCCGTACTCCCGCAGCACCCCCAAAGGCACCCCGTGGGACACGGTCGAAAGCCTTCTCCAGATCCACAAAGCACATGTGGACTGGTTGGGCAAACTCCCATGAACCCTCAAGCCCCGATGGAGAGTGTAGAGCTGGTCCAGTGTTCCACGACCAGGACGAAAACCACTCTGCTCCTCCTGAATCCGAGGTTCGACTATGCGGTCGTATTCTCTCCTCTCCAGTACCCTGGAATAGACCTTACCAGGGAGGCTGAGGAGTATGATCCCTCTATAGTTGGAGCACACCCTCCGGTCCCCTTCTTGAACAGAGGGACCACCACCCCGGTCTGCCAGTCCAGAGCACCGACCCCGACCGCCACGCGATGTTGCAGAGGCGTGTCAACAAAGACAGTCCTGCAACATCCAGAGACTTTAGTACTCGGGGGCGTATCTCATCCACCCCCGGAGCTCTGCCACCGAGGAGTTTGCCAACAACCTCAGTGACTTCGGCTTGGGTGATAGATAGTCAGCCTCCGAGTCCTCCGTCTCTACTTCCTCTTCGGAAGACGTGACAGTGGGATTTAGGAGGTCCTCAAAAGTACTCCTTCCACCGCCCGACGACATCCCAGTCGAGGTCAGCAGGTCCCCACCCGCACCGTAAACGGTGTTGGTGGAACACTGCTTCCCCCTCCTGAGGCGCCGGACGGTTTGCCAGAATTTCTTTTTGGGGCCGACCGATAGTCCTCCTCCAGGGCCTCCCCGAACTCCTCCCAGACCCGGGTTTTTGCCTCTGCGACAGCACGAGCTGCGGACCGCCTGGCCCGGCGATACCCGTCAACGCCTCAGGAGTCCCACAAGCCAAGAGGCCTGATAGGCCTCCTTCTTCCGCCTGACGGCATCCCTTACTTCTGGTGTCCACCACCGAGTTCGGGGGTTGCCGCCGCGACAGACACCTGAGACCTTGCGACCACAGCTCCGAGCAGCCGCATTGACAATGGAGGTCGAGAACATGGTCCACTCGGACTCAATGTCCCCAGCCTCCCCCGCGATTTGGGAGAAGCTCTCCCGGAGGTGTGAATTGAAGACCCTGCTGACAGCGGGCTCCGCAAGACGTTCCCAACAGACCCTCACTATACGCTTGGGCCTGCCAAGTCTGTCCGGCTTCCTCCGCCGCCAGCGGATCCAACTCACCACCAGGTGGTGATCGGTTGACAGCTCCGCCCCTCTCTTTTACCCGAGTGTCCAAGACACGCGGCCGGAGGTCAGATGACACGACAACAAAGTCGATCAGTCGTGTCCTGGTGCCACGTGCACTGGTGGACACCCTTGTGCTTGAACATGGTGTTCGTTTATGGACAGTCCGTGACTAGCACAGAAGTCCAATAACTGAACACCGCTCGGGTTCAGATCGGGGGGCCGTTCTTCCCAATCACCCCTCTCCAGGTGTCACTGTCGTTGCCCACGTGGGCGTTGAAGTCCCCCAGTAGAACAACGGAGTCCCCGGTCGGGGCTTGCACTGTCCAGTACCCCTCCCAGGGACTCCAAGAAGGCCGGGTACTCAGCACCGTTGTTCGGCCGACACCACAGTGAGAGACCTCTCCCCAACCCGAAGGCGTAGGGACGCGACCCTCTCGTTCACTGGGGTAAACTCCAACACATGGCGGCTGAGCCGTGGGGCAATAAGCAAGCCCACGCCAGCCCGCCGCCTCTCCCCGTAGGCAACACCAGAGAAGTGGAGCGTCCAGCCCCTCTCAAGAAGATGGGTTCCAGTGCCAAACTGTGCGTGGAGGTGAGGCCGACTATATCTAGTCGGAACCGTTCAACCTCCCGCACAAGCTCAGGCTCTTTCCCCCCCAGCGAGGTGACGTTCCATGTCCCCAGAGTTAGTCTCTGCGTCCGGGGATCCGGTCGACGGCCCCTGCCGTCGACTGCCGCCAGATCCCTCCGCACCAGCCCCTTACGGATCCTCCTGCAGGTGGTGGGTCCACGGGAGGACGGCCCCACGTCACTCGTTTGGGTTGCACCCGGCCGGGCCCCGTGGGGAAAGGCCCAGCCACCAGGCGCTCGCCGTCGAGCACCCACGCCAGGCCTGGCTCCAGGGTGGGGCCCGGTAACGCCAATCCGGGCGACGTAACTGGCCTTGTTTTTTTTTCCATCATAGGGGGCTTGTGAACCGATCTTTGTCCGATTCACTTTTATATAGAAATGTATATACTTTTGTGGAAAATGTTACAGAAATTACAGTTAGCCTATATGTTTGAAAATGTACCCTGCTTCTTGCTATTACACTGTCGTACCTGCGTTCTCTTCCTTCCCTGTGTGTGAGCGTATGGAAGGAATCTTCAGACACACCCGCAAGATATTCCCAATGTAGCGCCTATAAAAGCACTATACGTTACGTTTAAGACCTTGTGTGGACCGCAATTAGGTGCATTAAGATTTATGTTGCAAGGCGTTAAGATCAGTAATTACAGAGAGTGTGCAGGCATCATGGGGGTAAATGGGCAATTGTCTTTTTGGCTCAGTAACGACTGGAATGACAATAATTGTGGTTTTATTTTTAGCATCCTTGGCTGGGCTGTGCTGGGCTGAGTTGAGCTGTGCTGGGCTGTGTTGGGCCATGTTGGGCTGTGTTGGGTCGTGCCGTTGTGTTGTGTTGGGCTGTGCCTGTTGTGTTGGGCTGTGTTGGGCTGTGTTGGGCTGTGCTGGGCTGTGTTGGGCTGTGCTGGGCTGTGCTGGGCTGTGCTGGGCTGTGCTGTGTTGGGCTGTGCTGGGCTGTTGGGCTGCTGCTGTGCTGTGTTGGGCTGTGCTGGGCTGTGCTGCTGGGCTGGGCTGTGTTGGGCTGTGTTGGGCTGTGTTGGGCTGTGCTGGGCTGTGTTGGGCTGTGTTGGGCTGTGCTGGGCTGTGTTGGGCTATGTTGGGCTGTGCTGGGCTGTTGGTTGGGCTGTGTTGGTTGGCTGTGCTGGGCTGTGTTGGGCTCTGTTGGGCTGTGTTGGGCTGTGTTGGGCTGTGTTGGGTTGTGCTGTGCTGGGCTGTGCTGGGCTGTGTGGCTGGCTGTGTTGGGCTATGTTGGGCTGTGCTGGGCTGTGTTGGGCTGTGCTGTGTTGGGCTGTGCTGTGGGCTGGCTGGCTGTGTTGGCTGTGTGCTGGGCTTGTTTGTGGGCTGTTGGGCTGTGCTGGGGCTGTGTTGGGCTGTGCTGTGTTGGGCTGTGCTGTGCTGGGCTGTGTTGGGCTGTGTTGGGCTGTTGCTGGGCTGGCTGTGCTGGGCTGTGCTGGGCTGTGTTGGGCTGTGTTGTTGGCTGTGCTGTGGGGCTGTGTTGGCTGTGTTGGGCTGTTGGGCTGTGTTGGGCTGTGCTGGGCTGTGGGCTTGGGCTGTGCTGGGCTGTGTTGGGCTGTGTGGGCTGTGCTGGGCTGTGTTTGGTGTGCTGGGCTGTGCTGGGCTGTGTTGGGCTGTGCTGGGCTGTGTTGGGCTGTGTGGTGCTGCTGTGTTGGGCTGTGTTGGGCTGTGCTGGCTGTGTTGGGCTGTGTTGGGCTGTGCTGCTGTGTTGGGCTGTGTTGGGCTGTGTTGGGCTGTGTTGCTGTGCTGGGCTGTGTTGGGCTGTGCTGGGCTGTGTTGGGCTGTGTAGAGCTGTGTTGGGCTATGCTGGGCTGTGTTGGGCTCTGTTGAGCTGTGTTGGGCTGTGCTGGGCTGTGTTGGGCTGTGCTGCTGGGCTGTGTTGGGCTGTGCTGGGCTGTGCTGGGCTGTGCTGGGCTGTGCTGGGCTGTGCTGGCTGTGCTGGGCTGTGCTGGGCTGTGCTGTGTTGGGCTGTGCTGTGCTGGGCTGTGCTTGCTGGGCTGTGTTGGGCTGTGCTTGGGCTGTGTTGGGCTGTGCTGGGCTGTGTTGGGCTGTGTTTGGTGCTGGGCTGTGTTGGCTGTGTTGGGCTGTGGGCTGGGCTGTGTTGGGCTATGTTGGGCTGTGCTGGGCTGTGCTGGGCTGTGCTGTGTTGGGCTGTGCTGGGCTGTGCTGTGCTGGGCTGTGTTGGGCTGTGTTGGGCTGTGTTGGGCTGTGCTGGGCTGTGTTAGAGCTGTGCTGGGCTGTTGCTTGAGCTGTGTTGGTGCTTGTGGCTGTGTGTGGGCTGTGCTGGCTGTGCTGTTGGGCTGTGTTGGGCTGTGTTGGGCTGTGCTGGGCTGCTGTGGCTGTTGGGCTCTGTGGCTGTGTTGGCTGTTGCTGTGTTGGGCTGTGCTTGGAGCTGTGTTGGGCTGTGCTGGGCTGTGTTGGGCTGTGTTGGCTGGTTGGCTGTGTTGGGCTGTGTTGGGCTGTGTTGGGCTGTGTTGGGCTGTTGGGTTGAGCTGGGCTGTGTTGGGCTGTGCTGGGCTGTGTTGGGCTGTGCTTGGGCTGTTGTTGGGCTCTGTGTTGGGCTGTGTTGGGCTGTGCTGGGCTGTGTTGGGCTGTTGGGCTGTGCTGGCTGCTGTGTTGGGCTGTGTTGGGCTGTGCTTGTGTTGGGCTGTGTAGAGCTGTGTTGGGCTGTGCTGGGCTGTGTTGGGCTCTGTTGAGCTGTGTTGCTGGCTGTGCTGGGCTGTGTTGGGCTGTGCTGGCTGTGTTGGGCTGTGCTGGGCTGTGTTGGGCTGTGTTGGGCTGTGCTGGGCTGTGTTGGGTTGTGGGCTGTGTTGGGCTGTGCTGGCTGTGTTGGCGCTTGTTGGGCTGTGTTGGGCTGTGCTGGGCTGGTGTTGGGCTGTGCTGTGCTGGGCTGTGTTGGGCTGTGTTGGGCTGTGTTGGGCTGGCTGGCTGTGTGGGCTGTGCGTTGGGCTGGCTGGGCTGTGCTGGGCTGTGTTGGGCTGTGTTGGCTGTGCTGTGTTGGTGCTGTTGGGCTGTGTTGGGCTGGTTGGGCGCGCTGGCTGCTGTGGGCTTGTGGCTGTGTTGGGCTGTGTTGGCTGTGTTGGGCTGTGTTGTGTTGGGCTGTGTTGGGCTGTTGGGCTGTGTGGGCTGTGGGCTGTTGCTGGGCTGTGCTGTGTTGGGCAGTGTTGGGCTGTGCTGGGGGCTGTGTTGGCTGTGTTGGGCTGTGCTGGGCTGTGTTGGGCTGGTGTGCTGGGCTGTGCTGGGCTGTTGGGCTTGGGCTGTGTGTTGGGCTGGCTGTGTTGGGCTATGTGGGGTGTCTGTTGAGCTGCTGTTGGGCTGGGCTGTGCTGGGCTGTGTTGGGCTGTGCTGGGCTGTGCTGGCTGTGTTGCTTGCTGGGCTTGCTGGGCTGTGCTGGGCTGTGCTGTGCTTGGCTGCTTGGGCTGTTGGCTGTGTGCTGTGTTGGGCTGTGCGCTGGGCTGTGTGGCTTGTTGGGCTGTTGGGCTGTGTGGGCTGTGCTGGGCTGTGCTTGGGCTGTGTGGGCTGTGTTGGGCTGGGCTGCTGGGCTGTGGGCTGTGCTGTGTTGGCTGTGCTGGGCTGTGCTGTGCTGGGCTGTGTTGGGCTGTGTTGGGCTGTGCTGGGCTGTTGTAGAGCTGTGTTTGGGCTGTGCTGGGCTGTGTTGGCTCTGTTGAGCTTGTTGGCTGTGCTGGGCTGTTGTGCTGGCTGTGTTGGGCTGGGTGTTGGGCTGTGCTGGGCTGTGCTGGGGCTGTGTTGGGCTGTGTTGGGCTGTGCTGGGCTGTTTGGGCTGTGTTGGGCTGTGCTGGGCCTGGCTGTGCTTTGGGCTCTGTGCTGGGGGTGTGCTGCTGGCTGGGCTGTGTTGGGCTGTGTTGGCTGTGTTGGGCTGTGTGGGCTGTGTTGGCTGTTGTTGGGCTGTGTTGGGCTGTTGTTGGGCTGTGCTGGCTGGTTGCTTGGGCTGTGTTTGGGCTGGGCTGTGTGGGCTGTTGAGCTGTGTTGGGCTGTGCTGGGCTGTGTTGGGCTGTGCTGGGCTGTGTTGGGCTCTGGGCTGGTTGCTCTGTTGGCTGTGTTGGGCTGTGCTGGGCTGTGTTGGGCTCTGGCTGTGTTGGCTGTGCTGGGCTGTGTTGGGCTGTGCTGGGCTGTGTTGGGCTGTTGGCTGTGTTGGCTGTGGCTGTGTTGGCTGGCTGTGTTGGGCTTGGGCTGTGTTGGGCTGTGCTAGGCTGTTGTTTTCATGTTTTATGTTTTGTACTGTATGTTAAATCAGAATCAGAATCAGAATCAGAATCAGAAAGAGTTTATTGCCATTGTCAATGAACAAAATTCAAAAACGTAGGAACTTGTCTCGGCATGAAGGTGCAACATAAAACACTGAGTAATAATAAAACAACATATATTCAATCAAAAAAGGGCATGCATTAGGAAACAATTTAAAATTACTATACAATAAAAATAAAAATAGGCATTTCTATGTACACAAGAGTTACAGTTAGATTTACAGTTTGAGTGCANTTGGGCTGTGTTGGGCTTGTGGCTGTGTTGGGCTGTGTGCTGGGCTGTGTTGGGCTGTGCTGGGCTGTGTTGGGCTGTGCTGTGTGGGCTGTGTGGGCTGGTTGGGCTGTGCTGGGCTGTGTTGGGGCTGTGCTGGGCTGTGTTGGGCTGTGCTGGGCTGTGTTGGGCTGTGTGTGTGGGGCTGTGTTGGGGCTGTGCTGGGGGCTGTGTGTGGGCTGTGGGGCTGTGTGTCTGTGGGGCTGTGCTGTGTGTGGGCTGTGCTGGGCTGTGTTGCTGTGCTGGGCTGTGTTGGGCTGTGTTGGGCTGTGCTGGGCTGTGGGGCTGTGTTGGGCTGTGCTGGGCTGTTGTGCTGGGCTGTGCTGTGCTGGGCTGTGTTGGGCTGTGTTGGGCTGTGCTGGGCTGTGTTGGGCTGTGCTAGAGCTGTGTTGGGCTTGCTGGGCTGTGTTGGGCTCTGTTGAGCTGTGTTGGGCTGTGCTGGGCTGTGTTGGGCTGGGCTGCTGCTGCTGGCTGTGTTGGGCTGTGTGTGGGCTGTGTTGGGCTGTGCTGGGGTGCTGTGTGGGCTGTGCCTGGGCTGTGTTGGGCTGTGCTGGGCTGTGTTGGGCTATGTTGGGCTGTGCTGGCTGTGGCTGTGTTGGGCTGCTGTGCTGGGGCTGTGCTGGGCTGTGCTGCTGTGCTGGGCTGTGCTGTGCTGGGCTGTGTTGGGCTGTGGGGCTGTGCTGTGTTGGGCTGTGTTGGGCTTGCTGTGTTGGGCTGTGGCTGTGCTGGGCTGTGTGTGGTTGGGCTGTGCTGGGCTGTGTTGGGCTGTGCTGCTGTGTTGGACTGTGCTGGGGGCTGTGTTGTGCTGGGCTGTGCTGTGGCTGTGTTGGGCTGTGTTGGGCTGTGTGTGTTGGCTGTGCTGGGCTGTGGCTGTGCTGTGTTGGGCAGTGTTGGGCTGTGCTGGGCTGTGTTGGGCTGTGTTGGGCTGTGCTGGGCTGTGTTGGGCTGTGTTGGGCTGTGTGGGCTGTGGGGCTGTGCTGGGCTGTGCTGGGCTGTGTTGTGGGCTGTGCTGTGAGCTGTGTTGGGCTGTGCTGGGATGTTGGGCTGGCTGTGTTGGGCTGTGCTGTGTGAGCTGTGTTGGGCTGTGCTGGGCTGTGGGTTGGGCTGTGTTGGGCTGTGTGGGGCTGTGCTGCTGTGGGGCTGTGCTTGTGCTGGCTGTGCTTGGGCTGTGCTACTGTGCTGGGCTGTGTTGGGTGCTGGGCTGCTGGGGGCTGTGCTGGGCTGTGCTGGCTGTGCTGTGGGGCTGTGTTGGGCTGTGCTGGGGGCTGTGCTGGCTGCTGGGCTGTGCTGTGTGGCTAGGCTGTGTTTGGGCTGTGTTGTTGGCTGTGCTGTGGGCTGTGCTGGCTGGTGTGGGCTCTGTGTTGGGCTGTGCTGGGCTGTGTTGGGCTGTGATGTTGTGGGCTGTGTGCTGGGCTGTGTTTGCTGTGTTGTGGGCTGTGTGTGGGCTGTGGCTGTGTTGGGCTATGTTTGGGGGATGTGCTGTGCTGGGCTGTGCTGTTTGCCTGGGCTGTGCTGTGTTGTGGGCTGTGCTGGGCTGTGCTGTGCTGGGCTGTGTTGGGTGTGTGGGCTGTGTGTGGGGCTGTGCTGGGCTGTGTTAGAGCTGTGTTGGGCTGTGTTGGGCTGTGTGTGGGGCTCTGTTGAGCTGTGTTGGGCTGTGCTGGGCTGTGCTGGGCTCTGTTGAGCTGTGTTGGGCTGTGCTGGGCTGTGCTGTTGCTGGGCTGTGTTGGCTGTGTTTGGGCTGTGCTGGGCTGTGTTGAGCTGTGTTGGCTGTGCTGGGCTGTGTGGGCTCTGTTGAGGCTGGTGTTGGGCTGTGCTGGGCTGTGCTGGGGCTGTGCTGGGGCTGTGGCTGGGCCTGTGTTTGGGCTGTGTTGGGGCTGTGTTGGGCTGTGTTGGGCTGTGTTGGGCTCTGTTGAGCTGTGTTGGGCTGTGCTGGGCTGTGTGGGCTGGGGGCTGTGCTGGGCTGTGTTGGGCTCTGTTGAGGCTGTGTTGGGCTGTGCTGGGCTGTGTTGGGCTGTGCTGGGCTGTGTTGGGCTGTGCTGGCTGTGTGGGCTCTGTTGAGCTGTGTTGGGCTGTGCTGGGCTGTGTTGGCTCTGTTGAGCTGTGTTGGGTCTGTGCTGGCTGTGTTGGGCTGTGCTGGGCTGTGTTGGGCTGTGCTGGGCTGTGTTGGGCTCTGTTGAGCTGTGTTGGGAAGTGCTGGGCTGTGTTGGGCTGTGTTGGGCTGTGTTGGGCTGTGCTAGGCTGTTGTTTTCATGTTTTATGTTTTGTACTGTATGTTAAATCAGAATCAGAATCAGAATCAGAATCAGAAAGAGTTTATTGCCATTGTCAATGAACAAAATTCAAAAACGTAGGAACTTGTCTCGGCATGAAGGTGCAACATAAAACACTGAGTAATAATAAAACAACATATATTCAATCAAAAAAGGGCATGCATTAGGAAACAATTTAAAATTACTATACAATAAAAATAAAAATAGGCATTTCTATGTACACAAGAGTTACAGTTAGATTTACAGTTTGAGTGCAGAAAGTGACAGTGCAGTGAGTGGTTGAATATTGCAGTTAAAGTGACAGGTGTTTTGAAGTGTTCATGAGTCCAACAGCAGAGGGAAAGAAACTATTCTTGTGGCGGGAGGTTCTGGTCCGGATGGACCGTAGCCTCCTGCCTGAGGGGAGTGGTTCAAAAGTCACCATGTCCAGGGTGAGAAGGGTCAGCTGTGATCCGACCTGCTCGTCCCAGAGCCCTGGAGACGTTACAGGTCCTGCAGAGATGGAAGTCTGCAGCCGATCACCTTCTCAGCAGAACGCACAATGCGCTGTAGTCTCTGTTTGTCCCTGGCTGTGGCTCCAGCGTACCACACGGTGATGGAGGAGGTGAGGATGGACTCAATGATGGCCGTGTAGAACTGCACCATCATCTGCACTGGCAGCTTGGCTTTCCTCAGCTGCCGCAGAAAGTACATCCTCTGCTGGGCCTTCTTGATGAGGGAGCTGATGGAGGGCTCCCACTTGAGGTCCTGGGTGATGGTGGTGCCCAGGAAGCGGAAGGAGTCCACGGTGGTGATGGGGGAGTCTGTCATGATGAGGGGGGGCTGGGGGGCTGTGGCTTTCCTGAAGTCCACGATCATCTCCACTGTCTTCTGGGCGTTGAACTCCAGATTGTTACCGCTGCACCAGGACACCAGCCGGTCCACCTCCCTCCTGTAGTCAGACTCATCCCCGTCCGAGATGAGCCCGATGAGGGTGGTGTCGTCCGCAAACTTGATGAGTTTTTACGGAGTCGTGGCTGGAGGTGCAGCAGTTTTGTGTACAGGGAGAAGAGCAGAGGAGAAAGTACACAGCCCTGTGGAGCTCCTGTGCTGATAGTCCGAGTGTCTGAGACATTCTTCCCCAGCCGCACGCACTGCCTCTCCGATCCGTCAGGAAGTCAGTGATCCACCTGCAGGTGGAGTCAGGCACGTTGAGCTGGGAGAGCTTGTCCTGGAGCAGAGCAGGGAGGATGGTGTTGAACGCAGAGCTGAAGTCCACAAACAGGATCCTGGCGTAGGTTCCGGCGGGAGTCCAGATGCTGCAGGATGAAGTGGAGTGCCAGGTTGATGGTGTCGTCCACAGACCTGTTGGCTCTGTAGGCGAACTGCAGGGGGTCCAGCAGGGAGGAGGTGAAGGACTTGAGGTGGGGCAGGACCAGGCGTTCAAATGACTTCATGACTACAGACGTCAGCGCCACAGGCCTGTAGTCATTAAGTCCAGTGATCCGGGGCTTCTTGGGGACAGGGACAATGATGGCAGACTTGAAGCAGGCTGGGACATGGCATGACCCCAGGGAGGTGTTAAAAATGTCTGTGAAGACGGGGGTTAACTCTCGTGCGCAATGTCTTAATGTAGCGGCAGAGACGCCGTCTGGTCCAGCAGCTTTTCGGGGGTTGGATTTCCGAAATAGCCTGTGAACATCCTGTTCCTGAACTGAGAGGGTGGTGGGGGAGGTGGGGGGGACCAGGTTTGGGTTGGCGGAGGTGGCCACCGTGGGGGAGGGGGTGGTCGCATCAAACCTGGAGTAGAAGGTGTTAAGTTGCTCAGCCAGTTTTCAATTGTCCGCAGCAGGGGGGGCTCGGGGCTTGTGGTTGGTGAGGAGCCGGAGCCCCCTCCACACGGAGGCGGGGTTGTTGTCAGAGAACTGCTGCTTCAGACGCGTATTGTACTGTGATCTCGCTCGAGAAACCTCTTTGCTAAATCCATACTTTGCGTCTTTGTAGCGCCCCCTGTCACCAGCCCTGTGCGCTGCCTCCTTCTGCTGCCTTAACTGCCTCAGTTTTTGGAGTGAACCGGGGTTTGTCATTGTTGAAAGTGACTTTGGTGTGTGTTGGTATGATGCTGTCCTCACAGAATCGAATGTATGACGTCACAGTGTCCGTGTACTCATCCAAAACTCTCTGTGGCAGCTCTGAAGACCTCCCAGTCTGTAATGTCCAAACACGCACGTAGCTCCTCCACTGCCTCATTGGTCCACTTCTTAGAGGTCCTCACTGCAGGTTTGGAGAGCTTCAGCCTCTGCCTGTACGTGGGGATCAGGTGGACCATGGCGTGATCTGAGAAGCCGAGAGCAGCGGCGAGCCACGGCGCGGAAGGCGTTACTGACTGTTGTGTAACAGTGATCCAGCCGTGTTCTGCTCTCTGGTCGGGACTTTAATAAACTGTCTGTACTTTGGTAGTTCGTGGCTGAGATTCCCCTTGTTAAAATCACCCAGGATAATACACAAGGAGTCCGGGAAGGTCCGCTCCACACTCAGAATCTGGTCCGCGAGCGCGCGCTGTGCCACGTGCACGTTTGCGCTCGGCGGGATGTAAACAACAGCCAGAATGAATGAGGCGAACTCACGTGGCGAGTAGAATGGTTTGCAGTTAATGAAGAGATATTCCAGATCAGGAGAGCAGTGTTTGGAGATCACAGTCACATCTGAAGACCAGGCGTTGTTGATGTAAAAACAGACTCCTCCGCCGCGTGTTTTACCCCCGGAAAGACCCTTATGACGATCCGCACACGAAAGAGGCAAAACCCCTCGATCTGTACGGCGCCGCCCGGGATCGGCTCACTGAGCCACGTCTCCGTGGAGCACAAAACAGGAGATGAAGAAAAGTCTCTGTTTCGTCTCATCAGCAGCGCCAGTTCGTCCATTTTTGTTGGAGAGTGAGGCGGACGTTGGAGAGGAAAATCCCAGGTAAGGGCGTCCGTGTACCGCGTCTCCTGAGCCGTACGAGGACCCCGAGCGTTTTCCTCGCCTGCGGCGTCTCACTCTTTTAGCCAAAAGAAGGGCTAATTCAGCAGCAGAAACTAAAAAAACTGGAACTAGGTCCGTAGGAGTTGTTGTGCGGAAGGACAAGAGCTCTTCACGGGTGTAAGAGCACGCAGACACACACAACAATTTACGAACATAATCAGACATAACAAAGAGCACAGAAAGGCCAGGGCATCCGTCTGCGGCGCCATCTTGGATCAAAATGTAATGTATTGTGTCTAGGCTCCTTCTGGTGGGAAGCCTCCCCTTTTTCTTTGTGTTCAGTCCCTCTGTGTCAGGATTGTGTCTTGTACACTTTAATGGTGTATTTGTTGATCCTTAGTTTTGGCTGCTGGTAAAACTTGCATAATTTCATTGAGGAGAAAATAACTCCAACAGGCCTCCAATGTAAAAAAAAGTTAACAAGGTTTAATATTTTATATATATATATATATATATATATATATATATATATATATATATATATATATATATATATATATATATATATATATATATATATATATATATATATATATGTTTTTATAAACAATTAAACAAAATAAAACTGAACAGAAACAGAACGAACAGAGAGAATGAAAACAACAACAAAAACAACACAAGTAGACAAGTCAACTAAACATAATTAAACACAATCTGGTGTCGTTTTTCATCAGACTAGGGTTCCTTCAGAGTGGTTTACAATCAGGTCCATAATATCAGTATAGAAGGTGATATCATTCCCTGGTGGAGCGTACACATTTAAAATATGTTGAATAGTATGATGAACTAACAACATTTTGTTAGTTTTTGATGTTCGAAGTTGTTCAAATGGGTCTCTTGTAAATATATAATGTCTATTCTTTCTTTTATCAATTTGGTTAAAATTTTGGATCGCTGAATTGGGTTCAGTATGCTATTGACATTAAAGGACGCTACTAAAACTTCCGATGCCATTGGGTTGATAATAATGATTGGACTGTAGTTGAGGCACCAATGGACTACATGTCTCCCACATTTGGCACTCAGATGAGTGGATGTAATTGGGCTCAGAGTTTATGTACTAAAGCGGACAGCCAACATGGAGCATAAAGTCTGATGTCAAAAACAAACAAACAAATCACTATCATCAGTGTCTTCAAATCAACAGAAATGTATCACCATGTGACCACAGTCTGAACTCACGTACCCCATGCCGGTGGCTCCATCTCTTTGCTGTTTTCAGTTCTCTGTGGTTTGCATCTTCCTGATGGGCACCTCTGCCTCACCCGGTGTTCTAAGCATGTGCTTTTTACCTTCAAAAATCACCAGAAGAATCGCGGGGATGGGGGGGACAACAACTCCGGGGCCTATAAGGAGCCCTGGGATAATCTTCTCCAGAAAACGTTCAGTATCATCTACCTCCTCTCCCTCTGGGATCCCCACAAGTCTGAGGGTGGGTCTACGTGATCTGAACTCCAAATCCAGGATCTTACTTTTCATATTCTTCTCTTTCTGCAGCGTCATCACCTGGGCCTGCATCTCCTCCATCTCGGCCCTCAGTATCTGCAGCTCATCTGTATTGTCTGAAATACACTGTTCAGGTTCATCCATGCATGCTCTGTTTCCTCCCCCCTCTTTCAGCTTCTTTATGTTGCTTTCAAAATGTTCAATTCGGGTCGCTCCAATCATATCTCTCATTTCTGTTCTGAGTGACACCATATCACGCTGCATTTCGCATTTCATGTCACACGTCATGACCGCTAACCAGTGCAGCATTACCTCTTCTCCTTCCTCTGGCAGGATGACACCATGAGACTCTTAATCCGGGCTGGTTCCCGTACCTCCGTGGGGGAAGAGTTGCGGTCGGACTGACTAGCCCTGTTAGCCTCGTTAGCTTCCGAGGCGGGCCATTTTTTAATGGGGCCGTGGGTCAGCAGCTTTGTTGTTTTTGGTCCCGTAGTTTTAACAGGCTCCTGTTTTGCTTGGCCACTCATGTCTTGATTGACTTTTCTGGGATCATGTGGGTCAAACTATATTTTTAAGGCTATTTTCTGCAGCATTGCAGGGAGCACATATACACAGCCCTTCACCAAAACCGGAAGTCTCTCAAAATAAAGCAATTTTCAACAATAAACTGCTATTGTAGAAAAAGATTCAGTTGTTTTATCTGGACTCTGTTTTAGAAAAAACAAAACGTTTCAACTCTCATCCAAGAGTCATTCTCAATCAGAGAAACAAGTCTGAGAACTCTTGTTTATATCCTACTCTGTGAGAGCCCTGCCCCCAGGGACGAATTGAGGGATTACACCGACAATAAACTGCTATGGTAAGAAAATCATTTGGCTCTGTCTTTTGCGCGGCCCCAACTGAATACTTTTTTGAGTGTGTTCCTTGTTAGCCCGCTAGAGCACGCTCTCTGTTATCACATTAACATAATTTAATAAAAGTAGAGAAATTCTGCAAATCAATTCCATATATCAAAATAAATGTAATCCAATGAATTTAGCGTATATATACAATCAAATTATCTATCTCTCAAACATAAAATTACATGTTTATAAACAAAATAATAACACTGATTTTATTTCTATTCAAAAATATACATGGACTAAACTTTGCTCTCACAAATCTAGAATAAATTGGAACATGTGGAACACGGACAATGGACACAAAAGTACTCTAAACTGGACAAAAATCTAAAAGTTGTTTACTCATGCTTGTAATAAATCAAATGTGGAGCTTTATTTTTTCATGTCATATGCAGTCAAATGAACCTGTGTGCCTAAAGCGTGGGAAAGTTGTGAACTGGTAATTCAAGATGGCGTTGCTAAATGAATGATTTCAACATACTCCATCCCAAATTGACCGCGCTGCTAATCCCACTAATACTAAAAATGTCTGCATCAGTCTTGAGATTGTTTACACGTTTACTGATTAGAATAATGACTAGAAGAACAACTTTATGGCAAGAGTCAGAAGGTGATCCTGACCTGAGTGCCACCGTCCGCTGTAATCCTCTTTCCGGTTGTATTATTTAACATAAATTCTACACAAACAAAAAGCTGTTTTCAGCCCGCCCAGGGAATTGGTGCTGTGTTGACTTGTTTATCATTTTACACAAATCAATCTGCATTGTACAATATTTTAGTAGTGAAACTCATCCCTGTTCCTGCTCGACCAGAAGTGCCCATCCGCAGCTAAAAGAAGTGGGCGGAATAAGGTGAATAGACTTTTTCATGTGATGTCGTGATCCGCCATTTTTCTTCAGTTTGGAGCCTTGCCTGAAGTTGCTATAGTAACCAGATTTAGGAAAAACTTACTTTTGAGATCTGTTCAATTGAGTTTATTTGTTTTTAATAATAAACACTGTTGAGGCTGTTGATAACAGTGAGAAAATGGAGCAGAGCGGAGTACAATAAAGTAAATTATCACATGTGTTTCTTTTTCTAGGATTCAACTCTGTGAAATAGTCAAATTTTGATTGAACTACATTTAAAGTAAGAACTATTGTGATATCAGCTGAGGTGTTCCCTGTATGCAGAGGTGGCATAAAGCATTACTTCAAAATAATATTTGTGGATCTTTTTGTGGATTCTAAATTCGATTTTTTTCTACACACAAAATAAGTCGGATTGTTGTGCTATTTCTAATGTAATAATTAAATGTATTTTAGGTTAGCATTTTTGCATTGAGATACAAACACCTGTCTTAGTTAACACAGACATATTCTCAGAGGAAGTGGTTACATCGTAAATCAAACGTTAACACGCCCGCCGTCTGTGATATCTCATGACTTGTTGTCTGTTGAGTAATCTTTAGCGAGTGATTATTTTAGCATGACTCCAGAGAAAACCCTGTCAAGATAGAACTAAGGCAGCAGGGGAAGTTAGCCAACTGGAAGTAGTCCCGCGGGGCTGTACAGAAAAACTATAACCAGTTTATTACAGTAGCAATCAAGTGATTAAAAACAGAGAACATACTCAAATCAGCCAAAATGTACACGGACATTCTTGTTACATTTTCAGTTTATAAAATTTTTTGGGATCATCAATAAATAGTGATTTTATCGCTAGAACTACGGGCCCCACAATCCTTTGCTGCAGCCGCCCCTCCCCCATGCTGCTCAGCGCTTCCGTGCAGCCGGAGCGTCTGCTCAGTGCCGAGTGCCAAATCACACAAAACTTTACAGATTTGACTTGCGCAGAGATCTGAGCGGGGAAAGAGACGTGTGGTTTTAGGAAACAAGTGGAAGAAAGAAAGGAGACGGTTTTGTGGACGTTAGAGCTGTGCTAAAAGCGGAGCTAATGTGAAGCTAACAACAAAAAACCAAACTCCTGTGATGATTCTCTGTGAGGAAAACATCTAAACCAGTGCAAACCTGGAAAGATCAGGAGCCACAGGTAAAAACACAGCTCAGAGTGTAATAAAGTCTGAACATGACTGTGTCCACACTAATGCGACCGTGAAACTGTGTCCACGCTAATGCGACCGTGAAACTGTGTCCACGCTAATGCGACCGTGAAACTGTGTCCACGCTAATGCGACCGTGAAACTGTGTCCACGCTAATGCGCGGAAACTGTGTCCACGCTAATGCGACCGTGAAACTGTGTCCACGCTAATGCGCCCGTGAAACTGTGTCCACGCTAATGCAGCCGTGAAACTGTGTCCACGCTAATGCACCGTGAAACTGTGTCCACAGTAATGTGACTCTGAAGCTGTGTCCAAAGTAATGTGACCGTGAAAACTGTGTCCACAGTAATGTGACCGTGAAACTGTGTCCACAGTAATGTGACCGTGAACACAAACACAATGACCTCATTAGATCCACTACATGAATAATTTGTCACTAAAATAAGCCGAAACTATAAAAATCGTGAGCTCATATTGAGTTTGAGCAGCAACAGCAACATGTCTGTGATATCTACATTTCAGATCAGAATCATATCACACGTCCATGTTCCTGTTCCTGCTGCTGCATGAGTATGGACTCTCACCTGCTGCACATTTGTGCAACAGGGTCCACAAAGAACTATTACAAGGCCATATAAAGTTATACATTTTTTATATTCTCCTTTTGACATTATGTTCGGCCCACGACCTAAAATCAATTCGACATCCCTGGAGTAAACGTTAGCAACAATAGCATAACTGTGCATTTATAACTGAAGCTCAGAAGGAGCGCAACTAGAGTTTCCAAGTAGGAATTGCGGGTTGGAAGGGTGTTCCAGTGAGCCGGAACTCAGAAGAGCCGAGCTCCGAGGACGACTGGAATGCACCCAAAAAAATTATGCTCAAAGTCTGGTATTTTCAAAGGATAGATACAAAAAAGACAAACTGAATCATACCTGAAGGAGCTTTTTCTTTTAGTAAGTGAGAGACTGTACAATATTACTCAAGTAGGAGTAAAAGACATACAACAGTGACATCACCTCTGCAGAGCCTCAGTAGGTAGACGAGGGCACCACTTCTGTTCAAACTGCATCCACAGCCGCTCATCGCCCACTTGGGCAGAAGGAGGGAAAACAAATTTGCATCTCTTTTAAGGAAGGAATCTATTGGCGATAAATAATTCACAAAGTTGCGATGCAGCCCAGATGAAAGGGTCACGGTAAATGGAGGAGGCTGATCCACCGGAGGACGTTCTGGCAGGATGGGCTCAACTTCTACTGCTTGCATGATGAACCAAATGTTTGTACAGAAGTGCATTTTTACAATATTTTAAATTAATAAACATCACTTTCGCAAACAAGCAGCAACAATGCATAAAACAAAGAAAAGAAAACCTATTCTAAACATACAAAAATGGTTTTGGTGAAGTTAATGAAAAATGCAGATGTACATAAATATTCTTCTTCGTGGCATAATCCTAGAATTGAAATGGGTAAACAGCCATTATATAGGGCTTAATGATTAAGGAAAGGTATAGGCCTTTTCCACAATGCCACTTGGCTTGTTTCGGTGGCCGTAAACATAATGGGATCTTCACTTCCCGGTCTATTCATAATCTATGGAGAATTAGCAGTCTTGCTGAAATTAATTTAAAAAAAGGGCCACTCAGGGGGATTGGTTAATGTCAAGGAATTTAGAGGGACATGGTACCTTTTAGAAATATCTTCAAACAATCGATTGTTTAAATTGAAATGTGAGGTTGTCTGAAAGTAATCTGGTTCAAATATTTCTGCTGCCTCCATACTCTATTTTGCTTCAAAATATGTGCCCACAACATCCGCAAATGTCTCTAACCTATTTGGGAAATTTAAATTGGGGTATTTGCAGCCTGATGTAGTCCTAGAAGCAAGCTACTTTTAGATTCAGCAAAACCCCAAGGTATGCATATAGATTTATATTATAATGTATTATCATATTTGTGTAAACTTTTTTCCCATTATTGATTATTAATGTTGATTGATAGGGACAGTTCATTAAACATAATCAGGCTATTCACTTTATTCCAGAAGCCCGTCTGGGCGCCACCACACGACGTAACCCTCCTTCAGGTTGTATTAGTGAACACAGGGCTGCGACCTCCAGTGAAAATATGACTAAAAAGTGTTTTTTGGGTCCAGTGTTGACTTGTTGGTAACATGAACATTGGACATTTTACACAAACCAATCTACTTTATAGTATATTGAGACTTTTCCCTCGTTCTCCACTTAAGTGAACGGAGTTCCCGCTCAACTGGAAGTGTTATTACCACAGAAGTGTCGATTCCTTGGGCAAAAGTGGGCAGGGCGGAATATGGTCAAATGCAATAATGTACTTCAAAGCAAAATATTTTATCTTTTGAACGGAGAAAGGTAGTCACAAAATCTTTAAAATTGCTGTGTGAAGGAGAGGTTTCACAGGTCTTTCCTTCTGCTGCTGTCAGACTTTACAACAAACACTGTTAGTCCTGAACGTGTCACTCAGCTTTCATAATCATGTGCAATACTGTTATACTCCTGTGCAATACTGTTTATACTCCTGCAAATCTGTTATACTCCTGTACAATACTGTGACATTATGTCAACCATCCCTGTGCAATCATCCCTGTGCAATATTTCTGTCCATATTGACAGCTATAAATAAGAGTGTTGTTATCCATCCATCCATCTTCTTCTGCTTATCCGGGGCCGTGTCGCGGGGGCAGCAGTCCAAGCAGGGACTCCCAGACTTCCCTCTCCCCAGACAAATTCCTCCAACTTCTCCGGGGGGATCCCGACGAGGCGTTCCCAGGCCAGCTGAGACACATAGTCCCTCCAGCGTGTCCTGGGTCTTCTCCGGGGCCTCCTGCCGGTGGGACATGCCTGAAACACCTCCCTAGGGAGGCGCAAAGGAGGCAAGGCAAGGCAATTTATTTGTAGAGCACAATTCGTACACAAGGCAATTCAAAGTGCTTCACACAACAGGAAAAACAATGCATTAAAATCACAAAGACATGGCAGAAATCACAAAATCTAAATTAAAAAAGTGCCATTTTCAGACTATCCGTCAAATAGTTCAAGACATAAAAGAGAAGAGTGCAAAGAAAAGCATTTTCAGTCATATGCACAGCCAAACAAAACAGTTTTTAGTTTAGATTTGAACATTGCCAGAGTAGAACCTGTCTCACATCCTCAGGAAGACTGTTCCAGATTTTAGCTGCATAAAACTGAAAACGCAGATTCCCCATGTTTAGTCCTGACTCTGGGCACCAGCAGGAGGCCGGCCCCTGAGGTCCTCAGAGTCCGAGATGGTTTCATATGGCATCAACATGTCCGACATGTACTTTGGTGCTAGGCCATGGAGAGACTTGTATACAAGCAGAGCTGCTTTGAAGTCTATTCTCTGAGCCACAGGGGGCAGTGCAGAGACCTGAGCACAGGACTAATGTGATCGTTACTTCCTGCTTCTTGTCAGGACCCGAGCAGCAGCGTTCTGGATGTACTGCAGCTGTTTTTACAGCTCGTTTGGAGAGGCCAGTGAGGCAGGCCGTTACAGTAGTCCTAATCTACTAGAGACAAACGCATGGATAAGTCTCTCCAGGTCTGGTTTAGACACTATACTTTTGATTTTGGCAATGTTTTTTAGATGGTAAAAAGCTGCTGATGTTATTTGATTTGACGTGGCTGTTAAAATTCAAGTCTGAGTCCATTATTACCCCCAGATTTCTAACTTGATTTGTAGGTTTTAGAGCGAGACTCTGGAGGTGACTGTTAACACTTTCTTTTTGTTTCTGTGGGCCAAAGACGATGATTTCAGTCTTGTCTGAGTTCAGCTGGAGAAAGTTGTTTTGCATCCACACACTGATCTGTTGGATGCAGTGACAGAGTGAATCCACTGGTCCATATTCACCTGCCGTCAGTGAAGCATAGATCTGAGTGTCGTCTGCATAATTGTGATAGGTCACATTCTCGCTGCGTATCAACTGACCTAATGGTAGCATGTGGAGGTTGAACAGAAGGGGTCAGAGGATTGACCCTTGGGGCACCCCACAGGTCAGGGGAGCCATCCGGAACAGATGCCCGAGCCACCTCAGCTGGCTCCTCTCGACGTGAATGAGCAGCGGCTCTACTCCGAGCTCCATCCGTGTGACTGAGTTCCTCACCCTATCTCTAAGGGAGCGCCCAGCCACCCTGCGGAGGAAACTCATTTCGACCGCTTGTATCCGCGACCTTGTCCTTTCGGCCATTACCCAAAGCTCATGACCATAGGTGAAGGTAGGAACGTAGATTGACCGGTAAATCGAGAGCTTTGTCTTTCGACTCAGGTCCTTCTTTACCACCGATGCAGCGACCGCATCACTGCAGACGCTGCACCGATCCGCCTGTCAATCTCACGCTCCATCCTTCCCTCACTCGTGAACAAGACCCCGAGATACTTTAACTCCTCCGCTTGGGGCAAGGACTCCCACCCACCCGGAGAGGGCAAGCCACCTTTTTCTGGTTGAGAACCATGGCCTCAGATTTGGAGGTGCTGATTCTAATCCCAGCTGCTTCACACTCGGCTGCAAACCGTCCCAGTGCATATTGCAGGTCCAGGTTTGATGGAGCCATCAGGACAACATCATCTGCAAACAGCAGAGATGAGATCCTATGGTCCCCAAACCGGACACCCTCCGACCCCTGACTGCGCCTGGAAATTCTGTCCATAAAAACGATGAACAGAACCGGTGACGAAGGGTAGCCCTGGCGGAGTCTAACACGCACAGGGAACAGGTCTGACTTACTGCCGGCAATGCGAACACAGCTCCTGCTCCGGTCATACAGGGACCGGATAGCCCTGAGCAAAGGGCCCCGGAGCCCATATTCCCGGAGCACCCCCCAAAGGACACCCCCACAACCACTCTGCTCCTCCTGAATCCGAGGTTCGACTATCGGTGAAATTCTCCTCTCCAGTGCCCTAGAATAGACCTTACCGGGGAGGCTGAGGAGTGTGATCCTTTTGTAGTTGGAACACACCCTCCGGTCCCCCTTCTTGAACAGAGGGACCACACCCCGGTCTGCCAGGCCAGAGGCACTGTCCCTGACCGCTGCACGATGTTGCAGAGACGTGTCAACCTAGACAGTCCTACAGCATCCAGAGACTTTAGGTACTCAGGGCGTATCTCATCCACCCCCGGAGCCCTGCTACCGAGGAGTTTGCCAACAACCTCAGTGACTTCGGCTTGTGTGAGTACTCGGTCTCTACTTCCTCTTCGGAAAACGTGACAGTGTACAACGGAGTCCCCGGTCGCTGCACTGTCCAGTACCCCTCCCAGGGACTCCAAGAAGGCCGGGTAACTTCCAACACATGGCGGCTGAGCTGTGGGGCAAATAAGCAAGCCCACGCCAGCCCGCCGCCTCTCCCCGTAGGCAACACCAGAGAAGTGGAGCGTCCAGCCCCTCTCGAGAGGATGGGTTCCAGTGGAGTACGTAGAGGTGAGGCCAACTATATCTAGTCGGAACTGTTCAACCTCCCGCACAAGCTCAGGCTCTTTCCCCCCCAGCGAGGTGACGTTCCATGTCCCCAGAGTTAGTCTCTGTGTCCGGGGATCCGATCCCTCGGCACCAGCCCCTTACGGATCCTCCTGCAGGTGGTGGGTCCACGGGTGGACGGCCCCACATCACTCGTTCGGGCTGCACCTGGCCGGGCCCCGTGGGGAAAGGCCCGGCCACCAGGCGCTCGCCGTCGAGCACCCACCCCAGGCCTGGCTCCAGGGTGGGGCCCCGGTAACGCCAATCCGGGCGACATAACTGGCCTTGGTGTTTTTCTCAACATATGGGGCTTGTCATTATCGTCTACATAAATCTCAATGTCTTTTGACTTAGAAGTAGAATCTCTTGTACTTGTAATTTTTGACCAATCTTTATTTAAAAAAAAAAAAAAGTCTATTTCAGTATATTTCCTATGTGGATTAGAGAAGTGTGTATATTGGCGGACATTGGGATTAATCTCTCTCCAAATATTAATTTGTTTATAATTTAGCTAAATATATTATTTATAGGTTTAGCAGTACTTTGTGAGATTGAGACATCCAATGTCGGCTGAACATGTAAAGCTACGTTCAGACTGTGGCGTCCAAATTCGCGCTTGACGCCCCTGTACATTGGACGCGCTTCCCAAAAATAACCTTACCAACAGACGTCCATATAGACGTTGAATGTAAACTGGGCGCTTTGACGCTGCGGAGTGAACGCGCCGTAAATTCACGGCCACAGACAAGGGTTCCCTTAGAGCGGTTTGCAATCAGATCCACAACTTCAGTATATAAAGTGAAGTCACTTCCTGGTGGAGCATATACATTTGTCAAAGTAAACACATTTTCATGAATATTTCCTTTAGTGTTAAAAACTATGTTCAAAGGCTATTCTGCTTGGGCTCAATATGGTCACACCCCTCTTATGTTTGCCCCTGTATGAGACTATTCCAGTTTCAAATGATTGTGTATGCTGCGCACGTCCGTGCTGTCCCGTTATCTTGCTTCAAACTCTGCTTTCAAACTCCATTTGAGAAGGCTATAATCAAATCCTCTGCCCCAGATTAATCAAGCAAGCACACGTGCAGGTTGTCCGAGTGCATCAGCATAGCACTATCAACAGCAGGTAGAAAAATCCGTGTGCTCCCACACCTCACAAGGTGATGACATCACACACCTTTTATAACAGAAATGGTGACACAGATACAGAGTATTAATACATTTCACCAGTTTTTAATCCACATATGAATTATACTTTAATAATTTTAACTTTGTATCTTAAATTAAATTGTTTATGCTTATAAACCATAAACAAAAACATGATTTAAGGCGTTGTGATTCTCACAAAAACATTTACTATATAAATAATTCATACATGTATATGTATGAATTATTTATTTATGATTCTTGCCTGATTTAGATAAAATAAGATCACCTTAATTTGTCCCACCGTGGGGAAATTCCATTGTTGCAACAAAGGGTAGAGAAACAGATTATGCCCAGTATAACAATGAAAACAGATCAGTTCGGAAAAAAAAAGAAAACTCTTATAATCTTAATCATAATAACACTCTGGGGCTTTTGAAACGCTCTTTTGAAAAGAAAAAAGGGCTTTTTTCATTTCAAAAGCCCTTTATGAAAAGAAAAAAACCAAGGCCAGTGACGTCGCCCGGATTGGCGTTACCGGGGCCCCATCCTGGAGCCAGGCCTGGGGTGGGTGCTCGACGGTGAGCACCTGGTGGCCCCATGGGGCCCGGCCGGGTGCAGCCCAAACGAGTGACGTGGGGCCAAGAGGGTTGCGTCCCTGCGCCTTCAGGTTGGGGACAGGTCTCTCACTGTTGTGCCTACGGGCCGAACAACAGTGCAGAGTACCCAGCCTTCTTGGAGTCCCTGGGAGGGGTACT
Organism: Chaenogobius annularis; assembly: GCA_015082035.1. Taxonomy (NCBI): domain Eukaryota; kingdom Metazoa; phylum Chordata; class Actinopteri; order Gobiiformes; family Gobiidae; genus Chaenogobius; species Chaenogobius annularis. The sequence continues at coordinate 410,493 of BJKM01000533.1, forward strand.
GGACAGTGCACCGACCGGGGACTCTGTTGTTCTACTGGGGGACTTCAACACCCACGTGGGCAACGACAGTGACACCCGGAGAGAGGGTGATTGGGAAGAACGGCCTACCCGAACTGAATCCGAGCTGGTGTTCAGTTATTGGACTTCTGTGCTAGTCACGAATTGTCCATAATGAACACCATGTTCAAGCACAAGGGTGTCCATTGCAGAGTGGCACCAGGATACCCTAGGCTGGAGATCAATGATCGACTTTGTTGTCGTGTCATCTGACCTCCGTCCGCGTGTCTTTGGACACTCGGGTAAAGAGAGGAGCGGAGCTGTCAACCAATCACCACCTGGTGGTGAGTTGGATCCGCTGGCGGCGGAGGAAGCCGGACAGACCTGGCGGGCCCAAGCGTATAGTGAGGGTCTGTTGGGAACGTCTTGCGGAGCCCGCTGTCAGCAGGGTCTTCAATTCACACCTCCGGGAGAGCTTCTCCCAAATCCCGGGGGAGTCCGAGTGGACCATGTTCTCAACCTCCATTGTCAATGCGGCTGCTCGGAGCTGTGGTCGCAAGGTCTCAGGTGCCTGTCGCGGCGGCAACCCCCGAACCCGGTGGTGAAGTAAGGGATGCCGTCAGGCGGAAGAAGGAGGCCTATCAGGCCTCTTTGGCTTGTGGGACTCCTGAGGCCGTTGATAATAATAATAATAATAATAATAATAATACATTTTATTTAAAAGCGCCTTTCAGAACACCCAAGGACACTGTACAAGAGAATAAAACAACAGAATAAAACAACAGAATAAAACAGATAAAACCCACAGTACAGAACTGGATTGATGGTGTAGGAGTGGACTGAGTTATGTGGTGTAGAGATTGTTCTGAACAGGTGAGTTTGAGTCTGGATTTGAAAAAGTGGAAGGTGTCTATGTTGCGGATGGTCGCGGAGGAGGGAGTTCCAGAGCTGAGGAGCCAGAGCGTGCTGGATAGGTATTGGCGGGCCAGGCGTGCCGCAGCTCGCTGCTGTCACCGAGGCAAAAAACCCGGGGCTGGGAGGAGTTTGGGGAGGCCATGGAGGAGGACTAATCGGTCGGCCCCAAAGAAATTTCTGGCAAAACTGTCCGGCGCCTTAGGAGGGAGAAAGCAGTGTTCCACCAACACCATTTACGGGATGTCGTCGGACGTGGAAGGTGAGTACTTAGAGGACCTCCTAAATCCCCACTGTCAATTCTTCGGAAGAGGAAGTAGAGACTGGAGGACTCGGAGGCTGACTCATCCATCACCCAAGCCGAAGTCACTGAGGTTGTTGGCAAACTCCTTGGTGAAAAGGCTCCGGGGGTGGATGAGATACACCCTGAGTACCTAAAGTCTCTGGATGTTGCAGGACTGTCTTGGTTGACACGTCTCTGCAACATCGCGTGGCGGGGTCGGGACGGTGCCTCTGGACTGGCACACCGGAGGTGGTGGTCCCTCTGTTCAAGAAGGGGGACCAGAGGGTATTTTCAACTATAGAGGGATCACACTTCCTCAGGCTCCCTGGTAAGGTCTATTCCAGGGGTAGTGGAGAGGAGAATCCGACCGATAGTCGAACCTCGGATTCAGGAGGAGCAGAGTGGTTTTCGTCCTGGGTCGTGGAACACTGGATCAGCTCTATACTCTCCATCGGGTGCTCTCGAGGGTTCATGGGAGTTTGCCCAACCAGTCCACATGTGCTTTGTGGATCTGGAGAAGGCTTTCGACTGTGTCCCACGGGGTGCCCTTTGGGGGGTGCTGCGGAGTACGGGATCCCGGCCCCTTTGCTCAGGGCTGTCCGGTCCCTGTATGACCGGAGCAGGAGCTGTGTTCGCATTGCCGGCAGTAAGTCAGACTGTTCCCAGTTACATGTGGGACTCCTCAGGGCTTGCCCTTTGTCACCGGTTCTGTTCATTGTTTTTTATGGACAGAAATTTCTAGGCGCAGTCAGGGGTCGGAGGGGTCCGGTCTGGGGAACACAGGATCTCATCTCTGCTGTTTGCAGATGATGTTGTCCTGATGGCTCCATCAAACCTGGACCTGCAACATGCTCTGGGACGGTTTGCAGCCGAGTGTGAAGCAGCTGGGATGAGAATCAGCACCTCCAAATCTGAGGCCATAGTTCTCAACCGGAAAAAGGTGGCTTGCCCTCTCCAGGTGGGTGGGGAGTCCTTGCTCCAAGTGGAGTTCAAGTATCTCGGGGTCTTGTTCACGAGTGAGGGAAGGATGGAGTCGTGAGATTGACAGGCGGATCGGGTGCAGCGTCTGCAGTGATGCGGCCGCCGCTGCATCGGACCGTTGTGGTGAAGAAGGAGCTGAGTCGAAAGACCAAAGCTCTCGATTTACGGTCAATCTACGTTTCCTGCCCTCACCTATGGTCATGAGCTTTGGGTAGTGACCGAAAGGACAAGATCGCAGATACAATCGGTTCGAAATGGTTTCCTCCGCAGGGTGACTGGGCACTCCCTTAGAGATAGGGTGAGGAGCTCAGTCACACGGGAGGAGCTCGGAGTAGAGCCGTTGCTCCTCCACGTCGAGAGGAGCCCAGCTGAGGTGGCTCGGGGCATCTGTTCCGGATGCCTCCTGGGCGCCTCCCTAGGGAGGTGTTTCGGGCATGTCCTACCGGGAGGAGGCCCCGGGGAAGACCTAGGACACGCTGGAGGGACTATGTCTCTCGGCTGGCCTGGGAACGCCTCGGGATCCCCCCGGAGGAGTTGGAGGAAGTGTCTGGGGAAAAGGAAGTCTGGGAGTCCCTGCTTAGACTGCTGCCCCCGCGGATAAAGCAGAAGAAGACGGCTGGATGGATAGACGATAATGATAATGTAAAATTTCCCCACCAATTTTTTGGGATGCAGCCAGAGCAGTTTTGAGGGGCAGGGTAATTGCTTTTGACTGAGCTAAAAAGAAACAAAGACTAAATGGTAAAATGGAAAATGGTCACATGTATATACCACGTTTATATAGCACTCAAAACACTTTACATCAAGGAACCAGTCTCCCATTCACACAAGCACACGGGTCAAGTGTCTTGCCCAAGGACACTCTGGTAGTATTTACCTGAGGCAGCTGCGATCGCACCGTCAACCGGTGGTTCTGACCGCTCTACCAGAATAGAGCGGGATTTTGAACCACCGACGGACGAGCACTCTACCACTGAGCTTCTGACGCCCCCAAAGCAAGAAACGTTAACAATTTACAGAACAAATGAAAACTTTTGGAAGCTAAACATCCAGAAAACAGGAACCCTAAAATATCAAGAAAATTAAAAAGATAAGAGTCACAAGAAATAATTTGAAAAAATGCTCACCAAACAGCGCTATTCGACCATCACGGTCAAAAGTGGTTCAAAATTCAATAATGGAAATCTTAAAAACAACAGGTACAATGACCTATTTTTAAAATACGAGACCGGCAGAATAATGTAAATTTGAGACCAAATACAAAAATCGTTTGAATCCTTTTACAAAAAAATATTCACCAAAATACCACAAAACAATGAAGAAGAAATGCAATCTTTTCTTGACACTCTCATTTTACTCACCATGACCGAAGAGCAAAACAAAAAATGAAGTGCTGTAAAAACCACTACTGAAATTCAAAGTGCAATCAAAAGACTGAAAAAAAAAATCACCGGGGAGTGACAGGTTCACCTCAGAGTGGTATAAAGCTCTAAAAGACACTTCTTTCAACTTTTAACTGGGCCCTTAAAAAACCTGAGATCCCTCCGAGTTGGAAAGAGACCATCATATCCTCAATACCTAAAGAGGGGAAGGACCGACTTGACGGTGCCTCACAGACCAATCTCAATTCTGAATGTGGACTATCGTTTATACACCTCAATTATGTCCAAAAGAATGGAACAAATACTCCCAAATTTAATCCACAATGATCAGACAGGATTTATTAACAAACGACAAACACAAGACAACATAAGATAATCTTTACACATAATGTGCCAAATACCAAAACAACAAAACTAAGCAGTAATAATTAGTTTGGACGCTGAGAAAGCTTCTGATTCTGTTAGCTGGCCTTATTTATCTAAAGTGCTGCGCAAATTTCAAATAGATGATTTAATGATAAAAAAACATTGTGGCTCTTTATGATGGCCCAACGTCAAGAATGAAAATGAATGGTCACTTGACAGATCCGCAGACTTTGGAAAGAGGGGTGGGACAGGGCTGTGCCTGGTCCCCCCTGTTTTTCGCTTTGTACTTTGGCCCAATATATTAGACCATGGGTGTCCAAACTATGGTCGGGGGCCAAATGTGGCCCTCAGACCCATTTTTGTTGGCCCTCAGGCTTCCTCCTAAACTGACCCAAACAACCAAAAGTTGTACTTTTTACTGTAAAATTGTAAAGATGAATTGCTCATAACCTAAATAACAGCCATTTTGATATGCTACTGGCCTAATATTATTGTTCCAAGCATTATTAAATGTGGAGTGGCTCATCAACACTGCATCAAATGAAAACTATCCAATGATTCACTTCCTTGTCGTTGGTGGCCCTCCCACTCAATTTTGGAATAATGGGCCCCGACCAAAGCCCCCACCATGGACACAGTGGATGGATATCTTAGGGACATACTCCTGGCGGTTGGGAAGAAAGCCCTTGCAAAAAAAATAATGGATGACTCAAAACACTTCCACGATTAAGGACTGGACTAATAAACAGACATACGCACAATGGAAAAAATAACCCCAGGACTCAACTTAAAAATGGACAAATATAAAAAACAATGGACAGAATGGGACCATTATTAAGAACTTAATACGCTCTAATTATTATTTTATTTTCTCTGATGCCATGCCCTTAATTTTTACTTTTACTCCTTTACTTATCTTATGTTCTCCCTGGTCCAGCTCCTTATTTGTTTGTGTGTGTGTGTGTGTGTGTGTGTGTTTTTTCTGTTGTTGTTGTGTTGCTGCTCTGTTTTAGTTCTGTTCTAAGAAAAAAAAAAGTACACCTGCTTTTCGAACTTGTTCAATTTTCACACCACTTTACTCCTCGTAGTATTGATAAATCAGACAGTTCGTGCTAAACTATATCATTTGCATTTTCTCTGCCTCTAATGTTGTATGTTGGAGCAAATCAAAATGGCCATCTTTGATATAAGTCCCATGTGCTAAATTAGCACGGCGGCCTGAGGGAGGCGCAAACTGCACCTTATTTTTTGTTCCACTTTAGCAAGCCCAACCAGTTTTGCAAATGCTTAGACGATCTGGCCTGATGTGCTTAAATTTCCCCTTGGGAATAAATAAAGTTATACTGACCAATATTATATTGATTTTTTTTTTAGAGCACAAAAACAAAAAATTACAAGATTCAGCACATGTGGATTTCCTGAATCGCAAACAGAGCTACACATGCCTCTGCCCTCCATCTGAAATAATGACATCGTATGAAAATCTTGTGAACGTACCTATGTAACTGAATGACTTGGAGATGCACTGTTAGGAGCAAACTCTTGCAGTGATCTGCAGGCAGGCGTGTTGTTGTTGGGTAGCTGAATGCGGCGCTGGCAGATGGCTGTGGCACCTCCATGGCTCTGCTTGGAGACGGGCCCGCCCACGCCCATAACTCAGCCTCACATCGCTTTGTGCAACAATCTGGACTTTTGAGTCTGGAGCCGGAGAGGCAGCAATTTATAGTTTAAATGTTATATGCTAATTTGTAGTGTGGAGTTGATTTGGTAATTAGTACTTTTACTAAATGTGTTTTAGTTCTGATTGTCATGGTTACCAGTAAGGATTTTCTGCATACTGTATAATGTATACACACTGACTCCCGCATCAGTTCAAACCAATAAGTGGTCATATGAGCTCATATATATCATGAATATAACTAAAAATAATAAAAAGGGAAGATTATTTCTATGAACGTTACAATGACATACACATTGCGGTAACTTACTGGCGATTTGTTGACAGTCTGTGACGGAATCTTGTCATGAGGTGGTTCAGCTCAGTCCAGATCTCAGGGTTTGGTATCAGTTCGAGCTGATGGAGATTCTACTGTTGGAAAACGAGGAATATTCAATTTCAGATGATTGATTCAATTATTTCTGCTATTTGGTGTGGGTTTACATGCACAAGAGAGACCACCAATAACATAAATAGATGAACTGTTGTTTTTGGAAGGCAAACTATAATATATGTTGTTTTTATTATTGATCAGTGTTTTATGCAGAGACAAGTTCCTATGTTTGTGAATTTTTTTCTTTGACAATTGGCAATATACCTATTCTGATTCTGATTCTGATTCCGATCATTCATTTTAAAATAAGGGCTGCCCTAGGTTTTTTTATATCCTTGGCAAGATTTCAGAAGGCGCCTCCTGTCCGCACGTACAACAAAACAGCCTCATTTTGTAGATATAAGGCTATAACAAGGGTCTGTACCCACCTGGAAATGTTGTGAAAGTGTATGAGTGAAAATGTATGAGTTAGGAAGGATGAGCTGTGTACGTTTACCACTGATTTAGTCATTTACAAAATTTAAATGTATTTTAATGCCTTTTATATCTGTAAAAGTGTAGAAAAGCGCAACCAGGGACAGGAGTTGAAAATTAGCACTGGCTATAAACTTTGTATGCATCGCATCGGCTACAGGCTTTGTTGTGTAACTATGTACGATTGCATTGTCCCTGTCAAATAAAGAAACTGCATTCACATTATTTCACCCCACCCACTTTTGCCTTTTTGCCATAGAGCGGCACTTCCAGTCGAGAAAGAACGCCGTTCACTTAAGTGGAGAACGAGGGAAAAGTCTCGCTGCTTAAACATGCCATAAAGTAGACTGATTTGTGTAAAATGTCGAATGTCAACAATGCACCGATTCCCTGGACCTGAAAACCCCTTTTTAGTGCAGTAATTTTTCTCTGGAGGTCAGAAGCCCTGTGTTAACTAACACAACCGGAAGAAGGATTAAGTTGGATGGCGACCTGACCCCCATCGGTGTCGGGCCTAATTTCTATTGTTTTACAAAGGCTTATGCTTGGCTTGGTGCTGGCTCGGAAAATTTAGCATTTAAGTCATTCTTGACGAAAGGCAAAAGAGTTTTGTGTGTGTATGTGTGCCGTTCGTTTGCCATTTGCTGGTACACATTTGAATAAAGTTGGGCTGTGAACGGGCTCGGGCCATTAAAAGCTGTCAGTCAAAGTGTACTTGTCGGGTTAACGTGCTCTGGGTGTACAAGCCGCTTCATCTTTACGCTATGGTTTGATGGTTTTGAGCATAGGCAAATGTGGTATGACACATGAGGTTTCACCAATTTACAGTGAGGAAAGTACGTATTTAAACAGGGTTTGTCATTGTTGAAAGTGACTTTGGTTTGTGTTGGTATGATGCTGTCCTCACAGAATCGAATGTATGACGTCACAGTGTCCGTGTACTCATCCAAACTCTCTGTGGCAGCTCTGAAGGGACCTCCAGTCTGTAATGTCCAAACACGCACGTAGCTCCTCCACTGCCTCATTGGTCCACTTCTTTGAGGTCTCACTGCAGGTTTTGAGAGCTTCAGCCTCTGTCTGTACGTGGGGATCAGGTGAACCATGGCGTGATCAGAAAAAGCCGAGAGCAGCGCGAGCCACGGCGCGGAAGGCGGTCTTTGTTGTTATTAATTCTCGTTCCTGCCGCCTTCCTCCGGTCCCAGGAAGCAGAGCGCACTTTGCCCCGCCCACTCTTATGGTCCGCAGCGGCTCCTTTCACCGTTGTCTCGTTTTCTCCCGCACCAGATTCCCCATCACTTCTCCCCCGAAGCACGTCTCTGGAGCACCAGGTGTTGTTGCCAGACCTGATCAAACCTTTCAAGTAATTAATTCATTTATTTGCTAGCCCCTCTGGCTTCCAATTGTTGCCTAACAGTAGAAGCTGGCATCTCTCGACGGAAATGTCGAAATAAATGAATAAACGAATAACATTAACAACAATAACAAGTAATAATAAAATAATCATTAGAAAATAAACTAAATAAAAAACATAAAATAAATAAAGCTTTACCCTCCCCTTCTCTCCTTTCTGTCCCTCTCCTCGGGCTTCAAGTTCCAGTTCCCAATCTTTTCTCCACGGGCATCGAGTTTCCAGGTCCCAATTCCCCTCCCCTCTCTATCCTTTCCCTCCCCTCCCTCTCTCTCCTTTCTCTCCCCTCCCCTATCTTATTTCTCTCCCATTTCTCTCCCCTCTCCTCAATCACCAGTTCACGAGATATATTCTCTTCGGGCATCGAGTTGCCAGTTCCCACTCTTTTCTCTTAAACCATTGAGTTACGAGTCTAATTACCCTTCCCCTCTCTCCTCTTCTTCTCCCCTCTCTCCCCTCTCTCCCCTCTCTCCTCTCTCTCCCCTCTCTCCCCTCTCTCCCCTCTCTCCTCTCCTCGAACACCAGTTTGCCAGATCGTTTCCCTCAGGCACCGCGTCGCCAGGTTTCCAGTCGCTTCCTCTCGGGCACCGCTTTGCCAGCTCGTCCCGCATCGCCATCTTCGTTGCTTCTCCTCAGGGTTCCAGTATTTTATACCCGGGCGCGGGGTTTGCCAGGTTCCACACTTTCTCCCCTGGCACCGGGCCGCCAAGTTCCACAGGCACCGGGATGCCGCGTCCGGGTACCGGGATGCCGCCTCCAGTGCCCCCTCCAGTTCCGCCTCCAGTGCCGCCTCCAGCGCCGCCTCCGGGCACGAGTTCCTCCTCTTCATCTGCAAGCTTACGTGTCTTCAGCTGCCTTATCCAGTCGCCGCCTTCCTGTCGGACCTTCCATGTTCGTGGTTATCCAGTCCAATAACCCTGCAGTCATCGACACCATCAACCAATACATTCAGAACGTTGGTTCCCGAGGCAGAACTGTCATTGACCCCAGTTCCTCCATTCTCAGCAACCCCATTCCACACCTGAGCCCAGCTCCGGCTGACCTCCTCTTCCTACTAGACCACCTGGTACAGTTTCCTCTCCTTCCATAATGGCTTCAACCTGCCTTTCCCCGCTTTCGACCTACTCTCCTTAACCTGTTAGGTCCCGTTCACCTTTGACTACCAGTCTCTATTTACCAGTACTTGTCAAAGGCTTGCATCGGCATGTTCCTTTCACATTCTTCGGTTTCCTCCGCCGCTCAGAGGTTGTCCTGTCCACAACCGTTTTCCTTACCCCTGTATCAAGGACTTGTAACCAACGCCTAGTCTTCCCCTCAAATGAGAAAGATCAATCCCAGTGGTAGTTCCACCACGATCTACCTGTTCAAGCGAAACTCTGTTCCGAGCTCCTTCACAATCTTCCAGGACTTCTCGTACCAGTTGTCATGTGGTGCCTCCCCTCAGGACTTGCTCCTCACTACCGAACAAGGCCAGATCGCATCAGGTTCCGGTTCATCCCATACTTCAAGTCGATCCTCGCATGGTCCCCACATTTCCTACCGGATATTCTTCTTGCATTGGCACTGCTACATCTGCCTTACATCAAGGAGTTGCTGACTGCCTCATTAAATCATGGAGCAGAAGTCCTCCATGGCCTTCAAGGTCTACACCCACAATAACCTCCGCAACTTCTAGTCAGCCAATTGGCACTGCCTCGGTAGCTTCTGCATTCATTTTCTATACATTTGTGTCGTTTATGTTTCTCGTATGTCAACACTTTGCATTGTAGCTGGGTTTGTGGTCCTTGCTAGTGAAAGCTCTAAACATTTATTCCTTTGCCAGGAGTGTTCCATTGTAGAAAAAGATTCAGTTGTTTCATCTGGACTCTGTTTTAGAAAAACAAAACGTTTCGATTCTCATCCAAGAGTCATTCTCAATCTGTGAAACAAGTCTGAGAACTCAAGTTTATATCGCCCACAGGGCGGGACCTCCTTACTCCTTTGCTCTTATCAATTTTTAACTTTTATCAGATCCTGCCGAGTTGGAAGGAAGCCATCATATCCTTAATACCTAAAGAGGGAAAGGATCAACTTGACTGGACCTATTACAGACCAATCTTAATTCTGAATTTGTACTAGTCCATTATGTCCAAAATCAGACAGGATTCATTAACAAATTACAAACACAGATATGATAACATAATCTTTACACAGAATGAATAATTTACAAAATCAGCAAAACAAAGCTGTAATAATACATCTGGATTCTGAAAAAGCTTTTGATTCTGTTAGATGGCCTTATTGTGTCAAAATACTAACCAAATTTAAAATAGATGATTTAATATTAAAAATATATTGGGGCTCTTTATGATGGCCCAACATAAAGAATGAAAATTATCCGTGACTTTGGAAAGAGGGGTGGGACAGGGTTGCGCTTGGTCCCATGTCAAATGGTAAATGATCACATTTATATAGCGCTTTTCTACCTTTAAGGCACTCAAAGCGGCTGTGTTTTTTGCTTTGTACTTGGAACCATTGGCCCAATATATTAGAAACAATGGTGCCTAGATTGGTGGGACGAAATTGCCTGCTATGCAGATGATGTCCTTTTATTTTTTTTAAAGAATCTTTGGCCCGAAGGCTTTATTAGACTGGAAAGTTTAAGCGTGGAATGGGGGAGGAGAGCGAAGTTAGGACATGCATTTCCATACATAAGGATACAAATTGAATGTAAAAAAAACAAAAACTGAAATTTCCTCTATCTTTCAGAAAGACTTACCCATTTAAATAGTGGAATCTCTCAAATATTTAGCTGTGGTCCTCCATAAAGAACTATCAACAATCTTAGAGATAAACTATACTCCTTTTTTCCACCCACTATAAAGAAAGATCTTGAAAAATGTATTCTTATCCCATACTTAGGTCTAAATCAAAGGATTTAAACTATAAAAATGAATGTTTTGCCCAGAGTTGCCCAACAAGCTGTTTGATGAATGGAATAAAACATCTCAAGATTTAAATGGCAAGGCAAGAAACCTTGAATGTGAGTTTAAACTCTACAATTATCAAAATAAAAAGGAGGCTGGGCCTTGAAAAAATACTTTAATGAGAGCGTTGCTGGTGTTATCCAGAATATGTACAATATTGAGATCAATGTTGTGCCGGGGGTTCCTGTACAGGCCTTACTGGCAGATGACAAATGCTTGGAGCCATTTGCAGGAAGTTAAGAATCCCTGGGTAAAATCTGTGCTTACAACATGGAAGGAGCCAATCAAAACATACAAACTAATGTGTACATCTCAGTGGAGGACCACAAACTCACATGTTTGAAGGGAATTTTTCTGGAAAAATGGGTCATGTTTTTTCATATCACCATGTCAAAGTGCCCATTATTCACAAGGAAATAGTAACTGTTGGAGAAACTGTAGCACCAGGAGGCAAACCATTATCACATGTTTTGGGACTGTCCTGTTGCTCAAATATATTGGACTGAAGTTAGCAAAACACTGCAGACTGTTTTCGACATTGCCCCTCTGAACTTTGGAATTATGTACTTGGGCCTCAAAATTCCTGTCATGGACACAATGAATGGATACAAATATGAATTTGGAATGTCCTTTTGGTGGCAGGAAAAAAGTCATCTCAAAAAAATTGTTGATTTATGGTAATTTGGAAATGGACAAATTTGAAAGACTTTGGACTTTTATTTGAATTAAAATATGCCATGATTTTGTTTTTGAATGCTTGGTTGATGTTTATTTTTATTTGATTTCTGCTCTCTGGTCAGTTCTGTTGTGTCTTTGTTTGTTCTGTTTAATTCATATAAAAACTGAAAAATAGAAAATATAAAAAAGAGAAAGAAATATATCAGTCTTGTTTTCATTATATAGTGGATAAAAAAAAAAAATAAACAAGATAAGCTGAGAGACTAATTAGCTGTCCCGCATTCTGTAAATATTGGTGTAATGCACCATGGCCCCATTGTCCTGTGTGAGACCGGATTATGGCAGTTCCAGAGTGATCTTACACGCGCTGTCTCCGCATGATTAACAGACTCGCTGAGTGAACTTAGATTGTGGTCATTAAGGGCCAGTGCCACCTGGGGCCCGTGCACCGTACCCCAGTGTGCCCAAGGGCCGAGTGTGCTTGTGTAATCCATCAGTCCATTAACACACCTCGGGCTCCTTAGAAGTGTTACACCCAGGTCAATGGTAACACAGCAGAGGTCTGCAGGGCACAGCCTCCATCACAAAATGCTCCCCCACACTGGGCTCCCCCTCACCAAACAGCAGCAGAGGCAGTTTGGCATTGGTCTTCTGATATTGTTACCTTTCTATAAAAAACATATCAAGCGTGAATCTATTGAAAATATCGAGACGTCTTAAACTGGTCACTAGCGGCTGGTTTAAGATTTCTAGATTTAGATCTAGTTTGCTCCTTTCTGCTCTGCTGTAGCTTATGTTCAGGGGTTGCACAGCCAATGGACATACAGTGGTATGAAAAAGTGTTTGCTCCCTTCCTTATTTTTTTTAATTTTATTTTTTTTACATGTTTGTTACACTGTGTGAAAAAGTGCTTGCCCCCCTGTTAAAACAGAACTTAACTGGTTTATCACATCTAAATTCAATTTCTCTAGCCACACCCAGGCCTGATTACTGCCACATGTTTTAGAACTAAAAAAGAAAATATTTCTAACAAACTAAAGTAATCTGAGATTTGTGACTCCAAACTGTGTGATTTCCCATTGCAGCTAGATGGCATCACCACTCAACAGTGTAGGATAAAATTTCTCCACACATTAGGCCTGGTTCTAAATCCGGGTCACAGCTGGCTGTTGTGCTGATAGCAATAAAATGACAAAAAAAAAATCGGAGTGAGTCTGGTGATGGTTTATGGATTAAAAAACAGCAAAGATTCCCATTCAGGTCAGAGCTACGTCATGAGCTGAGTCTAGGAGGACAGAGGATACAATAATACATCAACTAAACATCAATAGAAAACTAAACGGCACGGCACATTTCAATTAAAATACAAGTCCCACTTTGTCTACCAAAGTCTACCAAATTTTGTTCATTTCCAAATTTAGTCCGGATGTCAGTTTTTCATTTGTCTGTCAGTTACCATGTCAGTCCAGTCCTTAGTCATTAGTGAGGTTTGTGTCATCCTTTTCTTAATGATGGATTTCCTGCCTCCAAAAGTACCCATTCATTATGTCCATGGCAGGAGTTTTGAGGCCCAAGTACATATTCCTAAAATTAAGAGGGGATGGCAATGTCAAAAACAGTGGGCAGTGCATTATCATTTTCAGTCCAATAACAGGACAGTCCCAAAACACGTGATAGTGGTTTGCCTCCTGACTGCTACTGTTTCTTCAACCATTAACTTTCCTTATGAATAGTAGGAAAAAACTTTAAAAATGTTTCCAGGAAACTTCAGACATGTGATTTTGTGGTCCTCAGATGGGATTTATACACATTTTCCCACTCTTATGTTTTTAGTTTTAAATTGGGGCAGATGTTAACATCGGTCAAGGTGTGACTCTAACACGAGATAAACAAGAACCTGGAGCTGGTCTTGTTCGGTAGTGAAGAGCGGGTCCTGAGGGGAGGCACCACATGGCGACTAGTATGAGACAAAGTCCAGGCGGATTCTGAAGGGGCTCAAAACAGAATTCAGCTTGATCAGGAAGATCAGGGTTGAACTACCACTGTGGTTGGTCTTGCTTTATTTCAGGTGGAAAACTAGGCAATCCCTGGACGCGGGTTGAAGGTCCTTGATGCAGGGGTGCTGATAAGGGTCGTACATGGACATGGCAAGAGAAAACTCTGAGCAGTAGACGAAAACGAAGAACCCTCTAGGGTTTGGGCAATGTGGGTGTGCAGGAAGTTGGATCAGTGAGAAGAGGGGATCGGACATCAGAGGGAGTCTCCTGTGGATCACCGTGGAACTCTGCAGTTGCAAGCCTTTGATGACCATCGTCGTTGGGGAGAGGACGGAGTGGGAAGCACTTGAGAGTAGCCTAGAAAAGAAGTTGATCCAAATCAGGTAAGCTTTAATAGTGCCCGTGGACAGAGACTGGTAGGCAAAGATGAAGAAGATGTAATTGTTTAGGGAGAGTAGAGAACGAGGGGAAAGACATATTGAAGCAGTTATGGAAGGAACAGAAGCTGTTCCAGGAGGTCCAGTAGGCAGTATATATATACTATATATATATACATACAGTGTATATATATATATATATATATATATACAGTATATATATATACACACACACACACACATACATACACAGTATATATATATAATCGTTGTCTCTTTTTTGTTCCTTTTTTGCTTTATATATATGGCAAAAAAGGAACAAAAAAAAAGGGACAACAATTATTATTAATTATTTACAAAAAAGTAAAAAATTCTTGAAAATGCTCTAATAAGAATATATATATATACACAGACACACAAACACACACCCAAACACACCCAGACAAACACAAAAACTACAGAAACGATCAAATGGAAAACAAAAAGTTTCTTTCCAAAAACATGCACACCCAAACCTGAAATCTGATCATACAACAGATCGTGTAATGGAGGGAAGTACATTCCTGATGAAGGGGCCCCTGAACATCCCCTCACCTGCTCCCTGCACCAATCCTCACAAAGAATTGGGTACATTATATCTCCAGATTACCACGCTCTTCCGCCACCTTCCTTTTGCCATTTTCCCCAAAATCTACTCTCCCACTTTTCCTACATATTTTCCTTTTGTACTGGAGGTCTCCTTAAACTTTTGACAAGCTCATTATCAGGCCTCATTGTTTATCTGCTGTTTATCTTGTCTGGCAACTCCAAACAAGCTCACCGTCTTGAGGAAATTTCAGTGGTGTCCCCCCAAATCAACCTCCGGGCGACCCTGTTTCTGCGGGACCTGGACTCCAAGTCCAAGCCTTCAGCTCCCGTAATTCATCCATAATGTCTGAAACATGCGCCTCACCAATGTGAGCTCGGCCTCCTCCATGTCGGCTTCTATTTGGTCGAGTCGGGCACCATTCTGCCGGCCTCTGACTTCAGCTCTCAAGGATGCCATGTTATGTTGCATTTCCCGCAACATAAGGGCTACCTGTTGTAATGTTATGTCCTCCCCTCTTTCCAACCGGGTCAGGCCTGGAGGGTCCACCCCGGGGACCGCGTTTGACTTGGCAGTGGTGGGAGGCCTTTGGGGAGTTGTGCTACTCTTGTAAGCCATGATAGCTTCATTAGCTCGTGAGACAGTCGGTTTTCCACCGAGCCTATGGTCCGTCAGCTTTGATTGTTTTGCTCCCGTAGAATTACCTGTCTTGTTTTTTCTCATGTTTACTAATCTCTTGCTTCTTGTTTCTGGGGATTATGTGGGCGAAACTGTGATTTTTATGGTAGCAGTGGCGCGAGTGCATGTCTCTCGTCCGTCATAACCGGAAAAAATAAATAAATCATAACTTTCTTCGGCTTATCCGGGGCCGGGTTGCGGGGGCAGCAGTCGAAGCAGGAACTCCCAGACTTCCCTGCCTACTCTTGACATTCGAATTACATTTTGGACTTAATTTGATACATTACTTGATGAGTGTCTTTATTTTTTTATTTTTTGCTCTCTTTTGTGTTCTTTGTCTTGTTCTATATGTTGAAATTTGGGGGAAAAAACTTGGATGGGTGTGGTCCTCCATAAAGACAAAAAATTATACCCCTCTTTTTTCCTCTATAAAGAAAGGTCTTGTAAAATGGAACCTTATACTATATTTAAGTCTAAGCTAAAGGATTGAAACTATTAAAATGAATGTTTTGCCCAGACTTCTTTATTTGTTCCCTCCCCAAGCAGTTGTTTGATGAGTGGAATAAAACAATCTCCAGATTTATATGGCATGGTAAAAACCCTCGAATCCGATTCAGGACTTTGCAATTACCAAAAGAAAAAGAAGGCTGGTGCCTTCCCTGCCTGAAGAGTTACTATATTTCGGAGTAGAGGTAAGATCGGGCCTAAAAAATCCAGCCCGACCCGACCCAGGCCCGCAGGCATTAAAGCCCAACCCGGCCCGAGCCCGACCAATTCACTTGATTTGCCCAAGCTCGAAGCAAACCCGAAATTTCAATTTATCCCACAGTATTTTTGGCAGAAAAAAACCGCAAGATTTCTTAAGGTTAAAATAATCTACATATTTTTATGATCATGATAAATGCATTTTTTGCGGCACAACGAAATAACGCTGGAACACAGAATAAGAGCCAGATAAAGAGAGTGAAAGAGAGATCTTGATGCGCACTCGCTTCAGTGCGCGTTCGCCTTTTCAGTTCCCCTGTCTTAAGTTTATCCTTGACTTCTTGCTGCTCCGGATCGGGGAGACCTGAACAAAATAGATGCGGACTTGCGGAGGGAAGATTACATTCACGTCACGTGCCCAAAGCGTGCCCAGGCTCTGCGCTTCCTGTTTAGTAGTAGTTATTATAGCAATTACCTGACAGCCCCTTCTCTGTTTTAACCAAATTATTTATTTATAACAAGTATTCCTTAGTTTAGTATCCACGCATCGTTTTAGATATACATTTTATAAACATATATTTATTAAAAAAGTCAGCGAGAGAGAAGCCCGGGTTCGGGCTCGGGCTCGGGCTTAAGATCTTACCTCTATTTTCGGAGTACGAGGCACAATGGAAAAATATTGAATGTAGTGTGGTGCCGGGGGTTCCAGTACAGGCCCTGCTCACAAGACGACAAACGGTTGAGTCACTTGGAGGAAGTGGAGAATTCCTGGGTAAATTCAGTGTTAACGATATGGAACAAGTTAATTAAAAGATATAAACTAAATAAAGATGTTAAAATCTTAAAACTGGTTGGCATACGATCAAGGTTTTAAGCCAAACAGCATCGATAAGAGATCAACCAAAGGCATACAAGTTTTCTACCAGATTGTAGAAAGAAAATCAAATGAAAAGTTTTGATATGTTGAGGGAATCCTTTGGCCTGGAAAAACTGGATTATACAGATATTTACAAATACAGAATTATTATAACCAAGAAATAAAGCAAAATAACGACAATTATAACCCCCTGACTGAAATATTTATCAAGGCTTATGAATGTGAACTTTCAAAGGGAATAATATCAAAAGTATATAAATGCATTTATGACTTGGACAGACAATCTACTAAGTATATTAAAACCAAATGGGAAGAAGAGGGTAAAATAGTCTTGACGGACGAGGCCTGGAAGGAGATGCACATCCCAATGGAGGACAACGGGGTCCCATATTTGGAAGAATGTGACCCGTTTTTTCATAACACCATGTCAAAGTGCACATTACTCACAGGAGGGGCTGAGTGCTGGAGAAATTGTGGTTGCCAGGAGGCAAACCATTATCATGTGTTTTGGGACTGTCATACAAAAATACTGGACGGAAATAAATAAGGCAATGTAGATCGTTTTTGACATCATCATCCCATTCAATTTATGTACTTGGGCCTCAAACCCCCACAATGGACACAATGGAAGGGTATCTCTGGAACATACTCATGGCAGCTGGGAAGAAGGCCCTCACAAAAAAATGGATGACTCAAAACCGCCCCGACGATACAGGACTGGACAAATATATCAGACATACGCACGATGGAAAAAATAACCTCAGGACTCAATTTAAAAACAAACACATTTAAAAGACAATGGACAAAATGGGACAATTATCTTGAACCCGATAATCATTCAATTCCTCTCTATGTGAATGTACAATATATATGTGTGTGTGTGTTTACCGGTAAGTATATGTGTATGTATTTGCGTAGTATGGGTATGTGAGTGTATACATGTATGTGTATGTATATGTATATATGTGCATATATATATATATATATGTGTGTGTGTGTGTGTGTGTGTGTATGTGGGTATGTATATATATATATGGATATATATATTGTTTCATTCTCTGATGGGCCTCCCTAATGCCTCTCCTTTATTTTCAACTCTTTGCTCCCTTCGCTTCTATTCTCCAAGGCCCAACTTGTCCTGTGTGTATTTTTTGTTATTGTTTTTAGTCTTTAGTTGTTTGTTTATTGCTTTACTTTATTCCCTCTTTTGTTATGTTATGTTGTTCAGTTTCTAGTTTCTGTTGTCCTATGTTCTAAAAAAAAAAAAAAAAGGACATTAGATTACAGTACATTGCCAAATGTAATGCCCATCCAAATAACAACGATCCGTCTAATCAGTTTTGTTAAATTCAGAACTCAGAATAATACATTTGAAGATGCCGTAAACTTGATCATACTCCTTTGTTTACAAGAGTCTCCTAAAATCAAATCAGACTCATATTAATTGGCTAAGCGCAATCAAAGCACTCGCTGCATGTTACCTGTGTTTGGTCTGGCGATGGTCTGGTTTTGGGCCGAAGAGGGCATGGGGGTGCAGAGGCAAGCAGATGGAGGGGGGGTCCCAGCTCGAGGTGCTCTGCCGGGGTCCACGCGTCTGTTGTGTTAATTTCCCTGGCCATTTGTGCTGACCAGTGAAGTGAGGCGCAAACACGCTGGGATAGTGGGTCAAGGAGAAACGCAGCCCACCTTTTGTTGGACCTCATAAAGAACACATTTTGTCATTGTTTGTAATGAGACGGCCATTGATTATATTTGTAGAAGAAGATAACCTTTGATTTTACCACAATAAGGACATTTTAAGGCTGCAAGTATAAAAAATATGCAAGATGCTGTAAATGACAATTTAAAGGGACCCCCCAGACCATTTCACTTTAGAGGGAACTGTTCTGTTAATGTTGGAGTGTGTTTCCGTCATACTGTAGATACAGTGCACCGTGCTAGTGTCACGTCACCCAGACCCAAATTTAGCCAATCGAAGCTAACACCAGGAGCTCACTGCTCCAGACAGATTGTCCCAGTGGCATTGTAGGATGGGTCAAATGCAATTTGCCTCACCAGTGATTAATAAAGTATACTTTTACCGTAACCTTTAATAGAATATTAGAATTACAAAAATTCAAGTAGGTAAAATGGCAAATAAACAGAAAGGGTACACATATACACAGATGTATGTAGAAATAGAATCAAATATTGAATGTATAAGTCAATTCAACTGTAACAGTTACCAACAGCTCATAAATGTGATGGTACTGGAGCTGTTAGACTATAAGAACCATTGGCTTTGTCTTGCTGTTTAGGTGCTGCTGGCCATCTGTGACCCATGTGGACACTTCACACAGCAGCACACTCCATATAATGGACATTTCATTAACTCTGCAGATAAACTAAATGTGCTTTGTGTAAATGTATAGTAACTATTACAATGTCATGTTAAAAGTACAAAACAGTTTTTTTTATCTGTAGTTATACAGTGTTTTGAAAAGATTTGTATACCTCCTTAATCAAATCATCAGACCTTTGCTTCTATTTACTATACTACATGTACAGAATGCCTGACTTATTTTCAATTTCCTTTTGATTTCTCTTACCTTGTCACTCTCTGGTCTTGTTTGTCCTTTCTGTTTTGTTCTTCTAATAATATATAAATATATAAATACATTAATTAAATACATACACACACACACACAAAATAGAGGGTGGATGTGTCATCCCCTTTTACTGGCTAGCATAATGCTAAACGATATCAGCAGTAGTTCAACTTCAGGCCCAACAAAAAATCAAAAGAGGAAAAGAGGTTTTAGTTTAACAATTGACAAGGCCATCATAACCCTTTTGTCAATGGAGTAATGTCAATTGAAAAGTGCTCAAATGAGTTTTAATTCACTACAATATATTGTAACAGTCCTTCTAAGAAGTCAACAATGGCCCAGTCCCAATAGTCGCACTTCGCACTACACTCCTGACTGAAGGGGAGGTAAACAGGAGAATTGGGACAATCCATGTGGGGAAGCTGGCAAATGCGATCAAAGATAGGAGGCAGGAAAATGTCACATTTCAACCAGATTTATTTTATAGACCACCGTGGTACCGTGGACAAAATAATAAACATATTCAGAAAAATAACTATGCTTAACTGAAATCAAAAGCAACGGAAATGAAGGAGACTTATGCAAAAACACACGTGCACCAGGCCTCTCCCAGAAAGATGTCGATTAACCATTGGAACAATGGAAGAGTAAGTCCCATACAATTCAAGGGTTTAATCAAAACTACTACTTCTTTGTAGTTTTCCACAATTGGTTTATAAAATTGGAAATAAATAAATAAATAAAAGTAAAAGTAAACACTATCCAACACTGGTCCAGAGGCAGAGCTCTGCAATGTGAGCAACTGATGTCACCCAAACACGACTCATGTTTTCTTACTAGATTACAATCGAAATCACACCTTAATTGTACTTTTTAATCATGCAGCCCTGTCTCAGCAGATAACAAAGACACGTTGAGTAACTCCACGTTTGTGTCGCTGTGAGATGTGCATTTCCTTTACTTTTCTTCACATCTATGCTGTCTCTTTCTATAATGCATTGGCACTGCGCTGGAAATATCTTATTTTGGGTCGTGATGAGAGTGCTGTGCGTCGATAAACAGGAAACAGCTGATGCTAACGTGGGCTGTCTTTGATTTGCATCAGCGGTTTATCACAAGATCAAGTCAGCGTTTGGTGAGAAATGATTATTTTTTGTTTTTCTATCTGCTTTTCTTGTTTTCAAATAATATGCATGAAATTGAGCTCACTCATGATTATGTAAATACTTGCTCTTTGTGAATGTGATGTGTGATTGTAATGAAGATAAGTCTGTTATCTTAAGTTCAGGAGCAGGGCCACACCCCTTTCACGCCCCTTCCTGCAGCTACACTATTTAAGCCTCCAGGTCACACACACACATCAGTGTTCGTGACTCCGTGCCCCTCCCTCCCTCCCACCCTCTTTTAATTATTCTAATAATTCTAATTCATCTCCTAGATGGGGGTACCGAGGCCCGGGGGCCTACAGCCCTCATCGCCAGAAGCCCCAAAACTGCATCCATTTCTGTACACTCGTGTTGTTCATGTGAATTGTAAATGTGTGATGTTATGATATTTCCTCTGCTGCCAGTAGATGTCGTGCTAACACCAATCCTGTGTGGTTTTCAATGCATTATTTTAAATTGTTAAACAGGAGATGGCAAAGCAAAGGCACAAGAGCATGTTTAAAGGACAAAACCAACACAAATGCTAACCACTCTGCAACCATCCTGGCAAAGAAGCAGTTCCTCCAAACCACAGCCCTTCCTTTAGCGCTTAACTCCATGGCAGTAAAGTTGAGTAGTTCTCTGGGCTGCTGCTGGTGTGGAGCGAGCCTGCTTGAGAATGCTCTTTGAACTCTCATATGAAAGTGCATGTGGAAGCGGCCTCTCGGTCAGATTTTGGGGTTGCCATACCAACAGCTTGTCCATGCATTGGAAGCCCACATCATAGCTCAGCGGGGACTCCCAGAGAGCGCTGAAATATAGATGAATCCAGTTTTTTCTCTACACTGCGCTGCATGTAGATTACAGCGGGCGGATCATTCTCTCAAACGCACACACTGGTCGGAGAGTGTCTGGGGAGCTTATTTAACACACAGGGAACTGTCTTTGCTAGTGGCCGTAACCCTGTGCCGTTTTCCTGCTGGCATCCTCTTCGCCGCAGCAGAAACACCTGGTTGACTTGCCAAAGTAAGCATGCTGAGTGGTTAGGTCTAATGCAAACCAGACAGGCGCCACAGACTGGAATGTGGTTCTGTATAAAAGTAAAGGCAGTTAACTACGTGATAAGATATGATACTGAGCAGAGCGTCGACCTACATTCTGTTTTATAGCAGTTAGGCCTACCACAAGATAAATATTTTTGGAACTAAAGTGAACATAAAAGACCCATTGGAAGACTTCTCCAACACGAATCCTATTGGACACATACTTTAAATGTCATGTGCTAATGGGAATCCATCTCTCTCCTTTTGTGTAATGGTACAGTCCTCTCAAATGTAAGTATTTAGTTTATAAGTAATTGTGTGGGTGTAACGATACCTCAGTGTGCGTAAGCTACTATCGTCTTGTGTAGCTTACTTCCAGTGTGTGCTATTTTTGTAGTATAATCAATAGTATAATTCATGCAGTATGTAAATATTGTATGTCCATTTATTCTCTGTATAGCCTTAACATAGTCGCGTGACTGTATGTCACATGACCTTTGACTATTTAAAGGAATGTTTTCACACCTTTGCTGTACTGCCCTGAATAAGACTCGTTGGCGTTTTTGTAAAATAACAAAGAAAGCTCAGCAGTAGTGACAGTCACAGTTTAGTCTGATGCTGTGCTGTGCTGTGGCTCCCTGTGTAGTACATTATTACCTGTATAAAATAGGCTGACTTAAAATAGGCCAATTATTTGTTGTAATGTTTGTACAATATTCCTCCTCTGCAGCACAGGACAGCACTCTCAGACATAAGGGACATTAGGTTTTAGATCTCTGTTTATAAAGGCAATATTTTCCCCATATTAATATTGAATTCATTAATTTAATAAGAATGATTTATGTTTGAGGGCTGTAAAATAAGTCCACTACCGATTTGACCAAAGTTTGGATTTCAATGTTAAGACTCAATGAAGACAACAAAGAGGTAAAAGGAAAACTATGTCTGTCAATAATAATGTGTTTAGCTGCACGGAGCCTCTTCCGTGGGTGTTTCAGTCCATGTCTCAACTATTCTGGGTGTTAGCAATAGCATTAGCAGCGTCAGCTTTGAATGAATCAAGATTAAACAAGGAAACAATAGAAAGTCCGATGCACCCTAATTTCATCACTTGAATTGCATGAATGTGTGCTGCCCGGTGTCGTGAGTTCAATTCTGACAATGTACTGCATGTCCTTTCCTGTCTCTCATCCCCATTTCACTCTAAAAGCTGTCCCATTTAATAAAGCCCACGGGCCAAAAATCCTTATAAATATATATATTATAATAATAATATGAATTGCATCAATGTATCACTTTTCTACCGATGCACATGTGCAAGCCGGTGTACTGGTGCAAATCTTAATCTTCCCATCACTACTCTCCACACATGCCTCGGACCTCTCTTTGTCCACAATCTTGAAGAGCACCTGGCAAGTTATCTGAGTATTTTTCTGGATCCAGTGAGCCCTTTTCTTCTATAATTTGAATGTATTTCGTTTGGTACATTTACATACAGAGGGTAAAAACATGCCTGACGCCAGGCGTTTGACGGCTGACACTAATTCGCACGCCAAGAACTACTTTGACGAGCGAAATAACGCACATTTTCAGGTGTTGGATGCTTCTTTGACGCACGTTTGACGGCACGTACTACCTGCACGCAAATCTGTGGCCCACACTCTGTTTGCTGCAAGATTCATGCTACTGAAGCTGATTCCGTTTTTACTTATGGAACAAAGACATGCCCCGCTGGAAATTAATATCACACGCTCTTATTATATCCTGATGACCACGTTTTGATATATATATCAAATATATATATCAAATATATAGATCAAATATATATATCGGCAAGGCAAGTTTATTTGTAGAGCACAATTCGTACACAAGGCAAATCAAAGTGCTTCACACAACAGGAAAAAAATGCATTAAAATCACAAAGACAAGACAGAAATCACAAAACCTTAATTTAAAGAAATTAAAAGATGCCATTTTAAGGCTATCAGTCAAATAGTTTAAGACATAAAAGAGAAGAGTGCAAAGAAAAGCATTTCAGTCATATGCACAGCCAAACAAAACAGTTTTTAGCTTAGATTTGAACATTGCCAAGAGTAGCGGCCTGTCTCACATCCTCAGGAAAGACTGTTCCAGATTTTAGCTGCATAAAACTGAAACGCAGATTCCCCATGTTTAGTCCTGACTCTGGCACCAGCAGGAGGCCGGTCCCTGAGGTCCTCAGAGTCCGAGATGGTTCATATGGCACTAACATGTCCGAGATGTACTTTGGTGCTAGGCCATGGAGAGACTTGTATACAAGCAGAGCTGCTTTGAAGTCTATTCTCTGAAGCCACAGGGGGCAGTGCAGAGACCTGAGCACAGGACTAATGTGATCCGTACTTCCTGGTTCTAGTCAGGACCCGAGCAGCAGCGTTCTGGATGTACTGCAGCTGTTTTTACAGCTCGTTTGGAGGAGGCCAGTGAGCAGGCCGTTACAGTAGTCTAATCTACTAGAGACAAACGCATGGATTAAGTCTCTCCAGGTCTGGTTTAGACGCTTATACTTTTGATTTTGGCAATGTTTTTTAGATGGTAAAAAGCTGCTGATGTGATTGATCTGACGTGGCTGTTAAAATTCAAGTCTGAGTCCATTATTACCCCCAGATTTCTACACTTTCTCTTTGTTTCTGTGGGCCAAAGACCATGATTTCAGTCTTGTCTGAGTTGTCAGCTGGAGAAAGTTGTTTTGCATCCACACACTGATCTGTTGGATGCAGTGACAGAGTGAATCCACTGGTCCATATTCACCTGCCATCAGTGAAACATAGATCTGAAATTTTTTTTTCAATGGCAATGGTTGATGAAAAAGGTTTTCTATTTTTAAAGGTTCGGTATGGAATATTTGTCAATAAATTATTATTTAAATAGAATTTACTCATACTTTAGTTTATCTTAATTCCTTTAGACCATTTTTTATTTCTTGGGTTGGCATGCAATTAACTTTGTCCTTTCACTGTTTATTATTTGCTTCCATGTGGTTTATATGTGGTGCTTATGGCACAGCACACATGCCAGGCTCCAAGTGCAGCGGCGCGCAGTGTCGTGAGTTCCAATCCCGACATTGTCAATTTACTGCATCTCATCCCCCATTTCAGGCTGTCTTTCCTGTCTGATAGAGCCTACGGGCCAAAATCTTTAAAAAAAAAAGGAATCATTTTATCATGTTTTTTTGGTGGATTTAACTGATAGCATAACCAACTCTCTAAAGCTTCCTTTTTTCAATAGACGAATGTTCACTGCACACTCATTATATAATATTTCCCTTTTTATCTTTTCTGGTTTGTTATTCCAGATACATTCAAATATTTTTTGTTCATAAGTTTTAAAAATCTCCGTGATAGAATGAGGAGAAACACGGAGAGGTAGACAAAACTAGGCACTATTAATGAATTTATCAATGTTCTATTCAATTCAATTCCATATAAGGTTAATGATGTACATTTCCTTGGTTGAAACATTATATGATCATGCTTTAATATTAAGTAAGAGTGTATCAAAGTAAATCTTCTCTCCCGAGGTCGGCCTGACCACTAACTCTTCTGTACAGAGTCCAGTGGAGTCATTCTTATCTGTGGTGAGCAGCTTCTCATCTGTGACCTCATTATAGGGAGAACGGAGAACAGTTAGTGCCATATTCTCCCCCTAGAGGTAGCGTTAACGTGAGCCTTTTCCAGGGGCGCTATTTTGCTACCTTGCCGACCTTAACGCTGGTGTGAAAAGGTCCATATATGGAGATAGTGTTTGATCCAATGACGCTGTTTACCTGAAAAAAATAACCACATAAAATGTGATTGTATTCATTGTTCGATAACTTATAATTTGTGTTATTTATGCCCATGAAGGTTGTTTTATTGTCATTATCTTGTCCATGTGGGGGCAGTAACACGACTCCAGTGCACTAGTTTGGAAGTTTATTAATTACAATTCTGGCCATTCACAGAATGCACCAGACCACGCCCCCAAGTTGCTTTACTGATTGTGCATGTGGGCGCAGTGGACAAACGACGCAAAGAGACTGAAGACTCAAAAGAATGAGACTTCTTGGAGTTATTCGACGTGCTTAATAAAATGGAAATAAAAACATTCATAAGTGGACCTCTTCCAAACATCGACAGGAAGATAAACAAGTTTAGCCGGCTGCTTCAGCTGAACACATGGCTGTCTAAAGAGTGTGCAACAGAGGATTGCACTACAATGAGAACTTCTATCTATTCTGGAAACGAGAGGACCTGTTTAAGAGAAATGGCCCACACCTATGCAGAGGTGGAGTGAGGGTGCTGACAGAGAACCTGCTCCATGCTCTGAGGCATTGGACTGGGCCTGGACAGGCTGGGCCTGGACAGGGTCCTAAGCAGATAGTTAGAGAAGAGAGGAAAGAGAGAAGAATTCCTGCTCCATCAGCCAGAAACCGAGTTTGTGGTGCTGCTGATGTTTCAACATCAGCAGCACCACAACCACTGCCTCCACCAAATGATTTATTAGCTGCTGCTCCACCACCACCAGCAAAGAATTCAACTCCAGCTGCTCCACGATCACCTCCACCGCCTCCAGCGAAGGACTCATCTGCAGCAGCACCACAACAATCTTCACCACACGTCCAGCGCAGGAGTCATTTCAGTTCTTTCCTGCACAGTCCTCATCAAAGGCCTTGGACCCATCTGTGGCGGGCCCGGCAGTATCCGTGCCATCGCCCCTGCCCTCAGAGCAGCCCTGGATCCCCCTGCAACATCTACTCCCACTACAGATTCCTCACTTTCCTTTCCATCTCCACCCTCACCCAGGGGCCTTCCCAGCCATCTTGAATATCTGATCAAATCAGGCATTAAGATGGCTCCACTCACGCCTAATATAGCAAGATCAAGAGTTCTGATATCAACGATGATGAACTCTCCACTGACTGTTGCTACACAGTCAAAAATCGCCCCACCGAAACCCCCACCTTTCACCTGGTCCCAAACTCTCACCGGCTCCTGCTACACCAACAAAAGCCCCCCTACCTTTCCCCCCTTGCCTTTCACCGCCTCCCGCTACACCAACAAAAGCCGACCCCCACCTATCCCCCCTCGCCTTTCACCTGGTATCTCCCATAGCTAGAATGGACTGGGTCTCAGCATTGCCGGGACTTATAGTCATATTAAAAATCAAACCAACCCGGGGCCCTGTGTAAAAACAGCCTCCCCTAGTGCTATTTCTGTAGTAACATCACACAGATGGGAAAACAAAATGCTAGTCAGACTGCCCAATCTGAGAAATTTGATTCATATTCCCTGTAAAAAAATAACGCCCAGTCTCACTGAAACTAGTCTGAAAACTTGCTGTGCTAAATGTCAGATCCTTATGTAACAAATCATTCTTAATTAATAATTTTATTTCTTCTTATAATCTTGATTTTATGTTTTTAACTGAAACATGGCTTGACAAAAACACAGGAAATTTAGTTCTAATAGAGTCTGCTCCACCCAACTTTATGTTTGAATGTTGAAACACGAGAAAACAAAAAGGGAGGAGGTGTGTGTTTTTTTGTTAGAGATGAAATAGTTACCCACAGGTTGTCCTTTGGGGTGTTTTTTCAACATTTGAGTATGTAGCCTTTAAAATTGAGCTAAAACAGTCTCCATCCATTCTCCTTCATTGTTTTATACAAGCCTCCTCAGCACTGCAAAAGTTTTATTGATGATTTTACTGAGATGCTTTCAGTCGTATGCACAGACTTTGATGGTTTGGTCATAACAGGTGATTTCAATGTTCATGTTGATAATTTCTGTGACAGAAACGCTAAAGAGCTTCATGCTGTTCTTGAAACTTTCGGTCTTACTCAGCACGTGAGTGGCCCCACCCACAGCAGAGGGCACACGCTAAATCTTCTAATTACAAAAGGGGGTTAATATTTCAAACGTCAATGTGGTCGATGTTGCTCTGTCTGATCATTTCTGTGTCTTCTTTGACCTGTCTGTTTTTCCCAAACCACCAGCTGGTCCTGCAGTTGTCCGGAGGAGACACATAAATGACAGCACAGGAAAACTGTTTATGGAAATGATTAACTTTGAAAATATCTCATGTTCTAATGGAAATGATTTGATGAACTCTGTTTCATCTAGTGTTTTGAATGTTCTCGACACCATTGCCCCTATGAAGGCTAAAATTGTTAAAAATAAGTAGAAGGCGCCATGGAGAAATGATGATTCGGTCAGGGCACAGAAAAGGGAGTGCCGCCGGGCCGAACGAAAATGGCGCAAGTCGAAGCTCCAGGTTCAGAAAGAGATTTACAGAGAGAAGTTGTACATGTACAACCTCATTTTATGTAGAACTAGGGAAGGATATTTTTCTGAAATAATTGGAAGCTGTAAGTAACAACTCGCGTGTCCTGTTGCCACAGTAAACAGATTAACAAACCCTCCAGCTCAGCTGCCGTTAGAACTCATTTCCACATCCAAGTGTAATGAGTTTGCATTATTCTTTAATGACAAAGTTCAGGGCATTAAAAATGCTATCAATTCTACAATGCAGAAAATAACCCTCAAACCACCTACACACTTAGAGCTGACTCACTTTGCACCTGTAACTGACAAAACTGTCCAGGAGATCATCACCAGTCTGAGTTCATCTACATGCTGCCTCCATGTGTGACCTCCAGATTTCTAAAGTCTGTGCTGAACAGTTTGTTAGCACCACTCACTCACACAGTTAACATGTCGCTTCAATCTGGAACATTCCCAATGTCTTTGAAAACTGCGGTCATAAAGCCTCTCCTAAAGAAGAGCAGTCTTGATGCCGCAGTACTGAGTCATTACCGGCCCATCTCTAATCTGCCATTTTGGGGCAAAGTCCTTGAAAAGGTTGTTTACCAACAGCTCACTGATTTCCTCTTAATAAACAACTCATTTTGATGTTTTCCAGTCAGGTTTTAGACCTCATCACAGCACTGAGACTGCTGTTGTCAAGGTGACAAATGACATCCACCTGAACACTGACGCGGGCAAAGCCTCAGTCTTAATTCTGTTAGATCTGAGTGCTGCTTTTGACACTGTCGATCATGGGACCCTCTTACAGAGACTAGAGGACTGGGTGGGCATCACTGGAACTGCCCTAAACTGGTTAAAGTCCTATCTGGAAGACAGGAAGTACTTTGTCGAAATTGGTAACTGTGTCTCAGGCCAGATGCCCCTGACCTGTGGGGTGCCCCAAGGGTCAATCCTGGGACCCCTTCTGTTCAACCTCTACATGCTGCCGTTAGGTCAGTTGTTACGCAGCGAGAATGTGTCCTATCACAATGATGCAGACGACACTCAGATCTTTGTTTCACTGCCGGCAGGTGAACATGGACCAGTGGATTCACTCTGTCACTGCATCCTACAGATCAGTGTGTGGATGAAGAACAACTTTCTCCAGCTGAACTCAGACAAGACTTAAATCATCGTCTTTGGCCCACAGAAACAAAGAGAAAGTGTGTTAACAGTCACCTCCAGAGTCTCGCTCTAAAAACCTACAAATCAAGTCAGAAATCTGGGGGTAATTAATGGACTCAGATTTGAATTTTAACAGCCATGTCAGATCAATAACATCAGCAGCTTTTTACCATTTAAAAAACATAGCAAAAATCAAAAGTATAGTGTCTAAACCAGACCTGGAGAGACTTATCCATGCGTTTGTCTCTAGTAGATTAGACTACTGTAACGGCCTGCTCACTGGCCTCTCCAAACGAGCTGTAAAACAGCTGCAGTACATCCAGAACGCTGCTGCTCGGGTCCTGACTAGAACCAGGAAGTACGATCACATTAGTCCTGTGCTCAGGTCTCTGCACTGCCCCTGTGGCTCAGAGAATAGACTTCAAAGCAGCTCTGCTTGTATACAAGTCTCTCCATGGCCTAGCACCAAAGTACATCTCGGACATGTTAGTGCCATATGAACCATCTCGGACTCTGAGGACCTCAGGGACCGGCCTCCTGCTGGTGCCCAGATTCAGGACTAAACATGGGGAATGTGCGTTTCAGTTTTATGCAGCTAAAATCTGGAACAGTCTTCCTGAGGATGTGAGACAGGCCGCTACTCTGGCAATGTTCAAATCTAAACTAAAAACTGTTTTGTTTGGCTGTGCATATGACTGAAATGCTTTTCTTTGCACTCTTCTCTTTTATATCTTGAACTATTTGACGGATAGTCTGAAAATGGCACTTTTAAATTAAGACTTTGTGATTTCTGCCATGTTTTTGTGATTTTAATGCATTTTTTTCAAACATGGCTCTTCAAGCTATTCCTCTTTCTTGAACTCTTAAATGGCTTGTCTGGTGAGTATCAGAGTGACTGCATCACAGTGTTTTTCTTCCATGACATACTTTTTAAACAATAATATAATGTTTTATTTTATTTCTCTCCAGAGTTCAAAAGTCTGTTTCACTTTGGGATGTCATTAAGTGGTAACCATTAAGTGCTCGTTAATGTTTTAAAAGTTCACCAGACTGTTCTTTGGCTGCATTCATGTGGTCCTCAGGAAAATGTTTTTCCAAGTTGATAAATGCACATGAACAAGTGATTTGCACAGGAAAGACAGATTCATTTATTACCAATAATGTAACGGTACAATGGGATGTTTTCCAAAGCAAATAATTTAACAAAGTTTAACTTTTGAGAACAATTCTTACTGTTGGCTCTATTAAAGTGAATTTATTATTTGTGACATCAAAATCCCAACTTTCAGAGATAAAAAGCACATGAACGCAAACAAGTCGAAACACTGAATTCTCTTCCCTTTTCCTATGCACTTACTGTCATTTCGCATGTTCCTGCAAAGGAGCCACCACATGTTCACACTGCAGGGTATGGTAATAAAGAAGAAACAATCAAATATGTGACTGCCGTTTGTGTCTGGTGTGAACAGAATGCAGCTTGATGTGACCAAAAGCACACGTCTTCACACATAGAGTTCCCCGGCCGTGTCCTTAGTTTCTTTAAATCTCCCACAAAGGCTTTATTTCTGCTGGCATTCCACCCAGGAGCACTTAATCCCTCGCTCGGCCAACTCCTTCTCAATCTCCCTAAATACCGCTCGTATATTGATTAGTTCACAAACTTCTTCCTTCTTCCACTGACAGTTTTCGGCCATTTCTGTCCACTTTGACTCAGAGTTGTGACATTTGTCCTGGAAATGTGGCCTATTGATGATGTTTAGATCGGATCTGGGGACGTGAGCGTTCAGACTGAAGTCCCATTCTAAAAGTACAGATCCATTTATTTCCACATTCAAAGGTGGCCTGGGTCGGGTTTGAAAAATGGGATGTGTGCTGTTCACACTGCCCTGGAAAAATGGACACAGGTCACATATGGGCCAAACATGGGATTTGACCTGCAGTGTGAGCGTAAGTGATGTCATTTCTCAACCAAACTCTGACTTGATCTTGTGACAATCATCTAATTCAGCTCTAAGGTTCAGCTCTAAGGTTCAGCTCTAAGCTCTAAGGTTCAGCTCTAAGGCTCAGCTCTAAGGCTCAGCTCTAAGGCTCAGCTCTAAGGCTCAGCTCTAAGGCTCAGATCTAAGGCTCAGCTCTAAGGTTCAGCTCTATGGTTCAGCTCTGAGGTTCAGCTCTAAGGCTCAGCTCTAAGGTTCAGCTCTAAGGTTCAGCTCGAAGGCTCAGCTCGAAGGTTCAGCTCTAAGGCTCAGCTCTAAGCTCTAAGGTTCAGCTCTAAGGTTCAGCTCTAAGGCTCAGCTCTAAGGGTTCAGCTCTATCAGCTCTAAGGTTCAGCTCTAAGGTCAGCTCTAAAGGTTGCAGCTCTAAGGTTCAGCTCTAAGGTTCAGGTTTCAGCTCTAAGGCTCAGCTCTAAGGCTCAGCTCTAAGGTTCATTACAGGAGAAGGACACAGAACTCACCACTGTGAATTATATTCTAAAGTAGAATGTGATCATTGGATGTGAAGAGAACAGCTCTGCCTTTTGCTTGTGTCTAAAGCTCTAGTAGTAATTATTGATCAAGTTTATTGCACATCAGATCAGGTATTCACAGTTTGAGGTCTCAGGACATTTTACAATCCCATCGTTTTAAAACAGAGACAGGAAAAAAGGCTTTCAGACACTTTGCTCCTGTGGAACAAAACCCAGAGACTTTTTAAATGAAATCATTTTTTGCCTTTTAATGATTTTAAAGCACTGGTCAAGGACTAACCGCAGTGTTTTCTATAGTTTTATCTCATGGTGTATGTGTAAATGTGTTTTTATGTATTTGTTTATTTTCTTGAATGTTTTATTTCTGTTTTAGTATCCTGTGTTTGTTTGTTTGTTGTTTATTCTGTTTTGTGTTTTAACAGGGACCCATGAAAAGGAGAAGTTTTCTCTTTGGGTTTTCCCTGTATGAATAAATGAAATTAATGAATAAACCGCCGTAAAGTATGCTGCCGTACTGAACTCCCAAAATCATTGCAGTGTCTGAACTGATAACCTAAAATGGCCACACCCAAATCTCCATATTCATGCATGAGCTCCTTCACAGATCCTCAGATCCTAAAAGAAAAGCCCTCCTCCTTGTCCTCCTCTTCCTCGGGGCTTTGATGGAGTAAGCCCTCCTCTGCTCTGGTCCAGTCCTTGTGGTATCGCTCTGGCCCAGACACAGGCCCCTCAGATGGGTCAGTGAAGCGGCTCTGATCCCCTGCTGCCACATCAGGGAGTGCAGATAGTGGTGGGATCTCAGGGGACCACTGGTGCTCTGGCCCAGGCCCCCGCCGCTGCTGCTGCTATTTAATGAGGCAGATGAAAGGGCCTCCCTCCCCCTCACTCTTGCACTTTGTTTCTGATCTGCCTGCAGCTTCACAGACGGAGGATTTTTACATTTGGAGCCAGTCCACCAAGTGTGCAACTTTTATTCATCTCTTCTTTTGTTACTCCTACATGGTTTTCACAGATCTGAGCGCTGTGGTGTAGGTCTACCTGTCCAACGCCAGCCTCTGGACATACTCTACCACAGATTTGGCATGTACAGTAGATGCCTCTGTCTGTTGGTTTAATACTTGCCAAAATAGTTATTTCAATGTCATATTCTCTGCAGGACTCGATTGTTTGATTTTAGCCAGGCTTTGTTTTTACAAGAAAAACAAATGGGAATAGCACATTTCTGTAACATAGGCTAGTGCAAAAAAGTAAATGTTGAGGGTTTTCGGGAAAAATATCCCGTAATGTTGCTGAACGGAAAATGGAGTCAATACAGATGCAGAGTCTGGAGAGTCTAATGAGACCAAAAATGGAATTTAGGCCATTTTGTTATGAGACTGAAAATGTGCTTGAGTAACTTTTCAGTGTGACTTTTACTGAATTCCACCATCATCTCCACAGCCTTCTGTGCTTTGAAGTCTAGCCACTGCACCAGGACACCAGCCGGTCCACCTCCTCCTGTAGCATCGCGATGTGAGAACAGCCCGATGAGGGTGGTGTCGTCTGATTGATCAGTTTTTACAGAGTCGTGATGGAGGTGCAGGAGTTCTGGTGACAGGTAGAAGAGCATGGGTGAACGTACACGTCCTTGTCAAGTGTTTTTTGCACTGCTCTTTCAGATATGATTTTGTTTTTTCTGAAAACACCAGAAACATTTCATGTATTATTTTATGTTTTGTCTATCCAAGTACACTGGGCCTCATTCCAGATTGTTTTCTTAGAAAATGTTCGTAACTTCCACTTTAGGAAGATGAAGCGAGAACTCTACGTAAGATTCTCGACGCACTCTTAAGAAGCCAAATTGCTTCTTAAATGGTTTAGGGGGAGACGTGCGCTCAGGTCGTAGGGGGTGACAGGTGAAGACGGGTGCGCTCTGATCGTAGGGGATGACAGGTGGAGACGGGTGTGCTCTGGTCGTAGGGGATGACAGGTGGAGACGGGTGCGCTCTGGTCGTTAGGGGGTGACAGGGGGAGACGGGTGTCCTCTGGTTCATAGGGGCTGACAGGGGGAGACGGGTGCCTCTAGTCATCAGGGGCTGGGACGGGCGAGAGAGACGGTTGCTCTCTTGTCGTAAGGGAGTTACAGGGGGAGACGGGTGCGCTCTTGTTGTAGGGGGTGACAGGGGGAGACGGGTGCGCTCTGGTCGTAGGGGCTGACAGGGGGAGACAAGTGCACTCTGGTCGTAGGGGCTGACAGGGGGAGACGGGTAAGCTCTTGTCGTAGGGGGCTGACAGGGGGAGACGGGTGTGCTCTGGTCATAGGGGCTGACGGCGGAAGACGGGTGCGCTCTGGTCATAGGGGCCTGACGGCGGGAGACGGGTGCGCTCTCGTCGTAGGGGGTGACAGGGGGAGACGGGTGCGCTCTGGTCGTAGGGGGTGACAGGGGGAGACGAGTGCGCTCTGGTTGTAGGGGGTGTAAGGGGGAGACAGGTGGGCTGTTGTCGTAGGGGGTTACAGGGGGAGACGGGTGCGCTCTTGTCGTAGGGGCTGACAGGGGGAGACGGGTGTCTCTAGTCATAGGGGCTGACGGGAGAGACGGATGCGCTCTTGTTCGGTAGGGGAGTAACAGGGGGAGAAGGGTGCGCTCTTGTTGTAGGGGGTGACAGGGGGAGACGGGTGCGCTCTCGTCGTAGGGGGTGACAGGGGGAGACGGGTGCGCTCTGGTCGTAGGGGGTGACAGGGGGAGACGAGTGCGCTCTGGTCATAGGGGCTGACGGCGGGAGACGGGTGCGCTCTCGTCGTAGGGGGTGACAGGGGGAGACGGGTGCGCTCTGGTCGTAGGGGGTGACAGGGGAGACGAGTGCGCTCTGGTTGTAGGGGGTGACAGGTGGAGACGGGTGCGCTCTGGTCGTAGGGGGTGACAGGGGGAGACGGGTGCGCTCTGTCGTAGGGGGTGACAGGGGGAGACAGGTGCGCTCTCAGGTCGTAGGGGGTGACAGGGGGAGACGAGTGCGCTCTGGTTGTAGGGGGTGACAGGTGGAGACGGGTGCGCTCTGGTCGTAGGGGTGACAGGGGGAGACAGGTGCGCTCTTGGTCGTAGGGGGTGACAGGGGGAGACGGGTGCGCTCAAGGTCGTAGGGGGTGACGGGGGAGACGGGTGCGCTCTGGTCGTAGGGGGTGACAGGGGGAGACAGAGTGCGCTCTTTGTCATAGGGGGTGACAGGGGGAGACAAGCGCGCTTGGGAGGGGGTTACAGGGGAGACGGGTGCGCTCTGTCGTGGGGGTGACAGGGGGAGACAGGTGCGCCTCTGGTTAGGGGGTGAACGGCGAGAGACGGTGCGCTCTTGGTCGTAGGGAGTTACAGGGTGAGACGGGTGTCCTATTGTTGTAGGGGTGAAGGGGGAGACGGGTGCGCTCTTGTTGTAGGGGGTGACGGGGGAGACGGGTGCGCTCTGGTCGTAGGGGGTGACAGGGGAGACAGTGCACTCTGGTCGGGGCTACAGGGGGAGACGGGTGCGCTCTTGTCGTAGGGGCTGACAGGGGGAGATGGGTTGCCTAGTCATTGGGGGCTGACGGCGAGAGACGGGTGCGCTCTTGTCGTAGGGGGTGACAGGGGGAGACGGGTGCGCTCTGGTCGTAGGGGGTGACAGGGGGAGACGGGTGCGCTCTGGTCGTAGGGGTGACAGGGGAGACGGTGCGCTCTTCTCGTAGGGGCTGAAGGGGGAGACGGTGCCCTTGGGGCTTACGGGGGAGGGCTCAGGGGAGACAAGTGCGCTCTTGTCGTAGGGGGTTACAGGGGAGAGGTGCCTCTAGTCATAGGGGCTGACGGCGAGAAGACTGTTGCGCTCTTGTCGTAGGGAGTTACAGGGGGAGACGGGTGCGCTCTTGTTGTAAGATGGGTTCTTGTTGTAGGGGTGACAGGGGGAGCGGGTGCGCTCTGGTCGGGGGTGAAGGGGGAGACAAGTGCACGGCTAGGGGCTGACAGGGGGAAACGGGTGCGCTCTTGTCGTAGGGGCTGACAGGGGGAGACGGGTGCCTCTAGTCATTGGGGTGACGGCGAAGACGGGTGCGCTCTTGTCGTAGGGGTGACACAGGGGACGGGTGCGCTCTGGTCGTAGGGGGTGACAGGGGGAGACGAGTGCGCTCTGGTCGTAGGGGCTGACAGGGGGAGACGGGTGTCATAGGGGCTGACGGCGAGAGACGGTTGCCTCTTGTCGTAGGGAGTTACAGGGGGAGACGGGTGCGCTATGTTGTAGGGGGTTGACAGGGGCGGGTGCGCTTTGTCGTAGGGGGTGACAGGGGGAGACGGGTGCGCTCTGGTCGTAGGGGGTGACAGGGGGACACACGGTCGGGCTGAGGGGGAGATTGGTGCCCTGTCTGTCGTAGGGGGTGACCGGGGAGACGGGTGCGCTCTGGTCGTAGGGGGTGACAGGGGAGACCGTTTGCTTCAGGGGGAGACCTCTGGGGCTGACAGGGGGAGACGGTGCCCTCTGTCACACAGGGGGAGACGGGTGCCTCTGGGCAGGGTTGGTGGAGGATTGGAACCCACGGGTACAGGGGGTAACGGTGCTTCTAGTCATGGGGCTGACGGCGAATTGCGCTCTTGTCGTAGAACAGGGGGAGACGGGTGCGCTCTTGTTGTAGGGGTGACAGGGGGAGACGGGTGCGCTCTGGTTAAATGTATGACAGGGGGAGACGGGTTAAAAAATAGGAATTCATTATCGACAGGGGGAGACGAGTGCGCTCTGGTCGTAGGGGCTGAAGGGGGAAGGTTCTTGTTGTAGCAAAAATGTGCGCTCTTGTCAAAATAGGCCTATGTGAAGTGAAAAAAATAAAAAAATGCAATAGATTAAACAAAAAAAGGTGGGCTGGGCCAGTTGGCAGTGAGCAGATAGTCCCAGGGGTCCATATAATCACCTCAGTGGACACAGCAGACGGCATGCGCTCTTGGCGTAGGGGGTGAAGGGGGAGACGAGTGTGCTCTGGTCGTAGGGGGTGAAGGGGGAGTAGTGCGCTCTGGTCGTAAGGGGTGACGTAAATAGAGGCACTGGAGCTGGAACTGCTGAGAAGCCTGTCTTTGTTTATGCTCTATATCACGCCTGATCTACTTTTAGGATCCACATTACTTTGATATAAAATATATAAAACTAACAATATTTGGGAATTAGAATTTTTGGTTGCAATACAAAAGTTATAATATTCTAAAACAGCTTAATTTCTGGGTTTAAGAGTGCTCCTGACTATTCAAAAGATTTTTTCTTCCAGAAGAACATTTTCAATTAAGAACAAATGTAGTGAAAGACTTCCAACAAGCTAATTATGCTAATGCTAGCGCAGATCCAGAGGTCCGCCCACCACCACACGGTCGAGCCCTGTCCCCGGGTAGGGGCCCGTTTGCTTCCCTCTGTGGTACACCGAGGGTTGGTGGAGGATTGGAACCCACGGGTTAAAATCAAATTAGAATATTAAATGTATTTAAAAAATAGGAATTCATTTATCTAAAAAGGTTAGCAAAAATGTAAAATAGGCCTATGTGAAGTGAAAAAAATAAAAAAATGCAATAGATTAAACAAAAAAAGGTGGGCTGGGCCAGTTGGCAGTGAGCAGATAGTCCCAGGGGTCATATAATCACCTCAGTGGACACAGCAGACGGCATGCAAATGAAAAGTACAACGTAACTCGTGAACCAGTGCACTACATCACATGCATAGTGAGGTAACCTCACCAACGTGCCTTACCCAACCACCAGGATGCACCAAGCATCACTGAAACAAAAAGAGAACCGTTCTTGCACTGACCCAGTTATCACTTATTAGATAATAAACAACAAAAGGAAATTTAATGGAAATCAAATGCAAAGGAAACACTACTTAAGCAAAACTACATAAACTGAACACAAAAGATGCTAAGCTAGAAAACTAAATGAGGCAAACCAAAATAGCTAAAGGCAAAACAAGCGAGGACAAAAAACAACAATGCAAAGTGGGCAACACAAAAGAAAATAAATGCAAAAGCGAAACAGCAGCAGGTTAGCCTGCAATAACATGAGCAATCTGTTCATTAAAAACGCTCACCATCAATTTAATATAATGGCACAAACAAACTTACCACCCTTAACGAAACCAGGAACCTTCGATCAGCACTTAAACAGCAGACTCAACCATGGGTGACCTCAATCAGCACAGCCATAGGACCAGAGCACTAAAGGCAATACTGATATTCTCTATTTTACACTTTTTTTATCCAACCAGGTTTTGAGTTCAGTTCATGTTTTGGGCATGAACCTTTTTATTTTTCGGGTTTCGGGTAGGGCACAGACTGACTAGTCGCACTGCCACACCCTGCTGCCGATATTTGCCTTTAAAATCTTCTTTTCACCCACAAACCGAGGAGCAAGACGCTGTAAGAGATGAGTAAACACAGAAAAGGCAAGGGAGCCAATCACTCAAACCTGAAGGACTTTCATCTCGGAAGAAAACCCCGCAAGCTAACGATACTAATGCTAGTGCAGCTCCAGAGGGGCCGCCCGACATCACACAGCTGAGCTTTGTCTCCGGCGGGGACATCTTATATATTTTTATTTTTATTGTATAGTAATTTTAAATTGTTTCCTAATGCATGCCCTTTTTGATTGAATATATGTTGTTTTATTATTGCTCAGTGTTTTATGTTGCAGAGCTTAAAGGCTGGAGAACAAGTTCCTACGTCGTTTGAATTTTGTTACTTGACAATTGGCAATAAACTCTTTCTGGATTCTGATTCTGATCTTGGGTCTGCACAGGAACGGATGGGAGAGAGGACATAACTTTACAACGGGTGGCCCTTGAAATGCAGCGTGACATGGTGTTATTGACAGTTGAAGTCAAGAGCTGCAAACAACGGGCCTCGATTTGCCAAGATGGAAGCCAAAACTCTGGAGCTGAAAGCGGGAGGAGGCACTGAGGCAGAGCAGCATATTTTTGAACATCGTGAATGAGTTATGGGGCCTGAAAGCCGGGTGGAAAACAAGAATATGAAAAGCAAGATTCTGGGTTTGGAGTCCAGGGGCCTCATTTATAAAAGAGTGTTGTCACATGTGGCTTTGAAAGCGTGTGTACAGGAAAGCAAACATTTCACAACCAAAAAAAAAGGGCGATTTATAAAAACCTGTGCAGGCACAGACCTGTCGCACTTCCTCCTTCCAAATTGACGCGGCAATTTCTCATGAGTTTCCACACTGAGCCTAAAAATATTTAAATACCATATATGGCTATGCAAATCACCGAATTAAATTTTTAGCAAATTCATGAGGGTTAGACGCGGTGTCACAGACGGACCAGAAAGGCGGGAAAAGAGAAATTCTCTGAGATGGGGTGGAGACACTAATCGGTGCGGTGGAGGCCCGGAGTCTTTAAAACAGAAACCTTCACAAGGCGCTGCTCTCATTTGACGGCGTGGCTTGTAGCAGCGTATTCAAAACAATAAAGAAAAATCAGGGACCCACGCGCAACTTGAAACAATGGAAACAAGACTTCTCTCCTCTATCAGTAATCTGTCATAATATGAGCCTGATTGTGCGATGGTGCAAGACATATGATGTTGTTTTGAAGAGACTGATTCCTTTTAATATTTGTCTTATTTGAGCTTATTTTGTCAGTATTAGTTTTGATGTCTTGTTCTGCATTCCTCTCTTGTTCATAAGAAAAGACACTTGAGCTTCTTTGTGCCACTCTATTGTAACATGTGCGGAGCACACACACGGAGCAACCACGGAGCAACCCACTGAGCAACTACGGAGCAACGTCACAGCCATCAGGCAGAGGAAGTATGGGTGAAAAAAAAAAGATCTATTATATGTCAAGCCCCCAGGGCTCAAGATGGGCGGCCCATTACAAGTCAATGGGCGCATGACCCAGTTAGCCGTTAGTCAGTTTTGAACATCCCCGGATCCATAGTTGTTACGACTGCGGCTTCGTTCGGCATGTCAATTCGGACTCGTGCACAATCACCTACACGCGCTGATTGGTGCCCTGGACTGGTAACCGTCCAGACCAATCAGCGCACCGATCTGGGCTAGAGCGCGCGCGCTACAAGCGTAGCTGAAGCCAACGGCTTAAAAAGTGTCTTGTTAAAGAACAAACTGAAGAATTTTAAAACCGAGAAAAAGTCATTGACCCAAAAATAGGTAAATAATTGCCGTTATATCAGATATTTTCTTGCGGAGCTGTAGGTGCCCTGCACAGCCGACACACGAGCAGTTTTTCGTTACATTGCGCTCCAGCGGAAAAAAAAAGGCTTTCTGGGCCGCTTCAGATTTTTTTTCGCTGGCAGTACCAATGGACTAGGCCACTGGGGCCGCTAGCGGACAATGTTTGGCGCTAGCAATACCCCATCCAGATAATATAATACATGCATCATACTGTGAGAGGAAGTGACCAGAACAGGAAGCTGGTAACATTTCCACTCACCAAAATAAAACACTATAAAATAAAGTGCAATTTTATATAACAATAGCAGTCGTTTAGAGTATACATAAATAAGTAATGTCTACGAGAAACACAATTCTAACACGGACATGGTCATTTTCCTCCAAATTGTGTTTTTCTGATTGCCCATGCCCCCTCCACACCCCTGTGGAGTAACAAGTGGAGATGAGTAGAACGTTCTTTGCATTGCCCTCCATAGCGGCGGGGTCTAAGAAGTACTTCTATAATCTTGCGTTCCTGTTTTTTCATTTCATTCTACATCACTATTTAAATTATCCATAATATAATAACCATGGTCCTGTAATAAGTATGTGCATCGTAAACGTTAATAATGTTGCCAAAGGTAAAAGTTAGTAGTATATAACATCTAAAAAAATAAATGAATAAAGTTCACGGAATTGGATCATAAATATTAGGACAAATTTATGAGAAAAAGTCTAGATTATGTATATGTTTTTCCCTTTCTTTTGATTATTTATTTATCAATTATCTAAAGACGACTCAATACCTCGTTACGGATATATGATCACATGCTCAAACTACTCAATTCCCAGATTCCCATGGGCGTGAAACAACACAGGAAGTGTTCTCACAGGTCACGTTTTGAAAAGAGCGGCGCCGCTGCGACCCTGCCCCCATAACGAACACTTATGTACGGTTATAGTCACGACGAAACATTTAAGTAGGTTATAGTCACCGGACGACACTTATGTACGGTTATAGTCACGACGACATACTCGATGTACGGTTATAGTCACGACGCACTTATGTACGGTTATAGTCCGACCGCAACACTTATGTACGGTTATAGTCACAGACGAACATTTAAGTACGGTTATAGTCACGACGACACTTTAGTAACGGTTATAGTCACGACGAACACTTATGTACGGTTATAGTCACAGAGCAACATTACTGTACGGTTATAGTCACGACGAACACTTTGTACGGTTATAGTCACGACGAACATTTAGTACGGTTATAGTCACGACGAACACTTATGTAGGTTATAGTCACGACGAACATTATTTACGGTTATAGTCACGACGACACTTCTGTACGTTATGTCTACGACGAACACTTCTGCGGTTATAGTCCGACGAACACTTAAGTAGGTTATAGATATTGGGCTTATTATTCATGTCCCTGCTTATGTTGCGTCTCCTTTGCAAACCTGACATGTTCAGTGAGCGCATGAAATAAAGCGTTAAAATGTCATAATGAAGGATCTTCCGGCTGATGACTTATGTTTTAGTCTTTTCTGTGGAGCAGGGGTCTTCAGACGTCTTCAGGCCCGGGACCCCTGTCGTCCTCCACACTGGCATCAGTTCAAACCATGCCTAGAACAGAATATACATTAAAGATGAATTTATATAATCAGTATAGTTTTTTGCATGCTTGGATTGGAATGATAAGAAATTGTAGTATTTAATTCATGATTAATGTTTTCAACATTTTAGGAGAACCCCCAAACACGCATGGACGGACCCCACTTTGGGAATCACTGCTGTAGACCATTATTTTTTATGTGATATCATTTTATTGGATTTTGTTTTTTTTCTTCAAACAAAGTTTACAAAGCCCAATTTGACAGATCAATAATGTAACCCTCCCTCCCTCAAGACAAAAACAAATGTATATATATATATATATATATATATATATATATGGATAATTTGTTTTTGTTTTGTATTTATATTTTGTGGAAGAGCTGGATGAAGTGTGTGTGGAGAAGTCTGGGCCTGCTGCTCAGACTGCTGTCCCTGCGACCTGACCTTGGATAAAGCGGGCTAAAATGGGTGGGTCTAATCCAGAGGGGTGGCAGCGTTTTACATACGATAGAATCAGTATTTGTTTGCAAAGAGTTGTGATATATTTTTCAGGTCTACTGTCCACCCGCGGCAGGATGTAGTAGCCCCCTGACCCTGAGCCTGACCCTGAGGAGCAGAGCATGGTGGTCCTTAGAGAGTACATGTGTCCAGGCCTGCAACTACAGTTAGTTCAAGACCTGCGAGCGGCCGACATCTCCACAGGTCAGTGTTGGGATGGTTTCTGGACTCGATTTTGAGTCTGCTCTGTAACAAAGCCACCAGACCAGACTGGCTGTGTGCTGGATTATTAAACACAAACTAGCCCACACCTGACAGCGTTTGTATGTGCACTCCCGAGACAAAGATGAAAAGCTGATACCTTCTGGAGCTCATGTTAGACTGTTGTCAATAGGCTGGGCTCATGTGTCATCACAACATACTAGAATCAATATGGTTTAAAGTGAAACTCTTCCTGAGGCTGGACAGAATTCTCAGGTAGAATTCACTGTTTCACTCGCCCTTCGAGACAACTGCCGCTTTCAGGCGTTACAAAAGTAAATTAAAACCTGTCTGAGGTCAGCTTTGTTGTCCTGGTTTATGGTTCATATCTCTGTATTACTGGGCCTATCCACATGAAAGAAAAACTGGCACAAATGAAAGGGGACATTTTATGTAAAAATATTTCCGAGCTTTTATCCATGTTGTAATGGTCTTACTCATAGTTCAATTAAATTACATTTATTTTTGTAACG
The DNA here is from genome assembly GCA_015082035.1 of Chaenogobius annularis. Lineage (NCBI taxonomy): Eukaryota > Metazoa > Chordata > Actinopteri > Gobiiformes > Gobiidae > Chaenogobius > Chaenogobius annularis. The sequence continues at coordinate 452,907 of BJKM01000533.1, forward strand.
CCCAAAATCACAACAGCAGTGGCCTCGAGCGGGCCACAGTGGAAAAACAGAATAAAACCAAAATAAACAGTGTTCATAGGGACTTGGTAATGTCCCAGCATCATGGTGTCCTTAGACAAGATGTCCAAGCCCCCTGTCCTTAGACCCTCCTTCTCGGCGAGGAAAAACTACCAACACCTCTTTGGGAAAAAGTAGAAACCTGAAGAAGTTCCACAGTGAAGGAGAGATCTGACTCCCTCAGACGTGACAGAGGACGCGGCCTCAATTTGCAGATACACGGTGAAGCAAGACCCACTCAGGAGGAGAACCAATTCTTCGAGGCCGATGAAGAACCGTTCAATATGGAGTAGTAAGGTTTCTTCCAGTGGAGCTAGAGGCTACACTGACGTTGTCCAGTGTGACTATCTGCTCAGATACAAGCATCTCGTAGATGTTTAGGGCCTAGTACGATGACCTCGGTTTTTTCAGGGTTCAGAAGCAGATAATTAAGTAGTCATCCAAGGTTTTTATATCCTTCCACACAAGCACCAAAGTCTGTCTGCTTGATCGGTCTGATCAGGTTTCATTGATAAATACATGCTGTGTGTCATCTGCAGAGCAGTGGAAGTTAATGCTATGCTTTCTGATCATGTGACCTAACGGCAGCATATAAAGAGTAAACAGAATTGGACCGAGAAACTGAACCCTGTGGCACACCGTAGGTTTACTTTAGAACAGGGGGAGGAGCTCTGGTTTACATTAACTAAACTGGTAACCTATCCGATAGGTAGCATTTAAAGCAGCCTGAGGGCGGGGCCTCTGACACCTACATCACATTCTAACCTCTGCAGTAGAATGTTGTGGTCGATGGTGGTCGAACGCTGCACTGAGGTCCAATATGAACCAGGATTGAGACCAGTCCATCGTCTCAGCAGCAATTAACAAATCATTGTGTGACTTTAACTAGTGCAGGTTTCAGTGTGTGGGGGCTCTGGACCCTGACTGGAAAACTTCGAATAAGTTATTGTTCCTGTAGATGGCGATAAAGCTGTTTAACTACAACTCTTTCAAGGATTTTAGAGACAAAGGGTGATTTTGTAGTTTACCAACTGGTCAGGATCAAGATAGAGCTTTTTCAGAAGCGGTTTAATGACTGCATGTTTGAAGGACTGTGGAACATAACCACTTTCTAATGAAGTATTTATTATATTAAGAATAGAATCTATAATATAGGGGGAGAATGTCTTTGAGGAGTCTGCTTGGAATCGGGTCTAGAATACAAGATGACGTTTTAGAGGACATAATGGCTGAAAGTTCTCTCTGCTTGATCAACAGCAGTGAACCTTTCTAGTGTTACTGATGGATTTATATGGGACACTAGTTTTAGCAGCTTGGGCTTGTTCAGGGCTAATAGTGGGAGTAGTTTAATCTCATTTATCTTCTGATTGTTTTTATTTTATTGTTAAAGAATAGAAGAAAATCATTAGAGCTGAGAGTAGCTGGGAGTGAGGGCTCTACTGCGCCTGTGACAGTTTGTTAGCCTGGCTACAGTGCTGAAGAGAAATCTAGTGTTATTTTTGTTGACTTCTATTAAATTTGAATAGTATCTGGTTTTGGGCCTTACGCAGAGCCTGCTTATAGGACAGTAGGCAGATTTTCCATGCTTTTAGGGATTCCTCCGTGTGGGAGCGACAAAATGGTCTTTCTAATTTTCTAACTCTTTGTTTATGTGAACGCAGTTCTTCATTGTACCATTGGGGAGGCGCGTTTTTGCCTAATGACTTCTGCTTTAGCGGGAGCTGGCAACATCAAGAGCGGACTTCAGGAGAGTTTCCTATTCATGGTCAAGTCGACACTTACACTGGGACTAAGGCTGTTCTCAGCAGGATCACATGACATGATCACATGACAGGATCACATGACATGACGCTGAATATTGGCTCTATTATTTCTTTGAATTTTGAGATAGATTTTTCTGATATTGTCCTTTTCATTATGACTTTATTCTGTGGGACTGGATATTCTTTAAGAACAAACTGAAAGGTGATTAGGAAATGATCTGACAGTATGGGGTTTTGAGGGAAGACAATGAGGTCACTAATATCTATTCCATATGTTAGAACAAGATCTAGAGTGTGCTTGTGACTGTGAGGCGCTTTATTTACATTCTGAGCAATGAGAGCATTCTGGTTGAAGCCTCCAGCTATCACTACTTTATCCTAGTCTAACATCAAGTTTGATATAAAGTCTGAGAACTCTGTTAAAAACTCTGAATAAGGACCAGGAGGTCGGTAGAAAAGTTGTATTGTATAAAAGAAGTTGTATTTTGATTCAAATATGAAAAATGTTTATAGAGCAATACTAAATATGTATTTTATTAAATAGAAAGAAAAACAAAAAGCATAATATGTCTCCGTCAAGCCATTGGATCAACCCAAAACAAATAAGGAAGTTTTACATCTTAAAAACAGTAACTCTTTCTTAGAGGTACAAAAACCGCTGCCCGTCTGACATTATGACATCATCAAACTCTAAATCCTGAATGCAACCTATTTACAGGTTATTTCAGTGGTTTTTATTTTACATTGACTTTGACAGAAGAGAATATAGTGTGTAAACTGAGGTGCACCAACCCGATGACACTATAATAAGATAAGTACTGATGTCAGACTATTTTGAATCCGGCTCTGTTTTCAGTGGAGGAGCTGGTGTCGGCTGATCTGGAAGCTTTGGCTCAGAAATGCTCCGTCTCGTACAAGGTAAAGAGCACTAAAGTTCTGTCTTCTACTGTTTGCATTTCTTTTACTCTGACAGCATTGGTTGTTTAACTGATTCTCTCTTCTAATTTAAAAGTTAAAAATAAACAAAAGCATTACACTGCTGCCCTCTCCTGGACAAACCAGGCATGTAAATCTGGGGATAAAGGAGTACTTTATCTTTCTTTAAAGGTGCACTATGTTACTTTTCTAGTGAAGGGTTGAACCTGTTGTCTTCATAGACATTACAGGTCAGATCTATGAGGAGGTGAGCCCTCTCACAGTAGGGCTGTACTCGACTAAAGTGATGCTCTGTGCGATTGATCGTCATAATGATGTAATTAATGGTGTAAAAGGGGGCGTGGCACTGGCAAAAGCTCTCACTCCTATGAAGTATCTCTGGCTGCGTCCGAATGTCGCTTCTGTATTTGAAGTATATATGTGGTGTGTGACGTATATATGTTGTGTCTGTGACGTATATACTTCCTGTTTCCAAAGAGTGCAGATGCTTCCCCACTGCTTGCTATAAAGCTGCTTTCCTTATTTATTTGCTTTTTAATCAGTTTTGGTCTACCAAATTTTTTATTATGACTTTTTTAGTCTAAACGCAAGACTGAAAAAGGAATTTAAGAGCATTTTTCGAGTTTTAATTCAACAAATCTGACGAGCCAGCGGACATGTCCGTGAGAAGAGAAACAAAACTCTTGATAAACGCTGTTGGAAATTTCAACAAGAAATTCATGAGCTACAAGCACGGATATTTGCTTTGGAATCTGAAAAAGGAACTGCACGATAACAATCCCAGATGGTTAAAGAAGTCAAACATTTTTTACAAAGAAAAACAGCTACTTTCAACCTAAACCGGACTGACTCCGTGTCCTTCCCAAAAACTTTTCCCAAAGACCGTGCTTGGCACCGGACTTAGTACGATTGCCTAAGGAATACAGTGACAATGTAACATCACTCAAAATACAGCTTACAAAATTTTTTTTTACACTTTCCAAAGACTGAAGTAAATGAAATGGAAAAATGCTAAAACATGACGTGGCGAAAAAGGCAGACAGAGACAGAGAGAGAATCTGTGCCTAACGTCAAAGTCGTCTTGATTGGGGATGGTGCCGATAAGTCACGTGATTGCATGAAAAAAATGAAAACGCATTCTTTTCCCAGCTCCACAATCACTGAGATAACGTCACATATTTCTAATGTTTTAGCCACATATAAAGGAGTTAAACAGCTGATTGTGCATGCTGGGCAGTGGACATACGACGCGAAGAGACTGGAAGTTTCTTAAGAGACTTCTTGGAGTTATTCGACGTGCTTAATAAAATGGAAATCAAAACATTCATAAGTGGACCTCTTCCAAACATCGACAGGAAGTGTTCAGCTGAACACATGGCTGTCCAAAGAGTGTGCAACAAGAGGATTGCACTACATTGAGAACTTCTATCTATTCTGGAAACGAGAGGACCTGTTTAAGAGAAATGGCCCACACCTATGCAGAGGTGGATGTGAGGGTTGCTGACAGAGAACCTGCTCCACGCTGTGAGGCATTGGACTGGGCCTGGACAGTAGGTCCTGAGCAGATAGTTAATGAAGAGAGGAACGAGAAGAATTCCTGCTCCATCAGCCAGAGACCAAGCCCAATGTTTCAAACATCAGCAGCACCACCAACCACAGCCTCCACCATTAATGATTTATTAGCAGCCGCTCCACCACCACCAGCAAATAATTCAACTCCAGCTGCTCCACGATCACCTCCACCGCCTCCAGCGAAGGACTAATCTGCCGCAGCACCACAACAATCATCACCACGGGCTAGCGCAGGAGTCATTTCAGTTCTTTCCCGCACGGTCCTCATCAAAGGCCTTGGACCCATTGTGGCAGGCCCGGCATCTGATCAAAAGCAGGCATTAAGATGGCTCCACTCATGCCTAATATAGCAAGATCAAGAGTTCTAATATCAATGATGATGAACCTCTCCCCTGACTGTTGCTACACAGTGCAAAAATCCCCACCTAAACCCCCCCACCTTTCACCTGGTTTCCCAAACTTTCACCGGACTCCGCTAACAACAACAAAAGCCCCCCACTTATCCCCCCTCGCCTTTCACCTGGTATCTCGCATAGGCTAGGAAAGCACTGGGTCTCAGCACTTGCCGGGACTTATAGTGAAAATAAAAATCAAACCAACCCGGCGGCCCCTGTTGTAAAAAACCTCCCCTAGTGCTATTCTTCTGTAGTAACATCACACAGATGGGAAAACAAAATGCGAGTCAGACTGCCCAATCTGAGAAATTTGATTCATATTCCCTGTAAAAAGATAACGCCCAGTCTCCACTGAAACTAGTCTGGAAACTTGCTGTGCTAAATGTCAGATCCTTATGTAACAAATCATTCTTAATTCATAATTTTATTTCTTTCTTATAATCTTGATTTTATGTTTTGAAACTGAAACATGGCTTGACAAAAAACATAAAATTTAGTTCTAATAGAATCTGCTCCACCCAACTTTATGTTTGAATCTGAAACACGAGAAAACAAAAAGGGAGGAGGTGTGTGTGCTTTTGTTAGAGATTAAATAGTAGTTACCCACAGGTTGTCCTTTGGGGTGTTTTCAACATTTGAGTACGTATGCCTTTAAAATTTAGCTAAAACAGTCTCCATCCATTCTCTTCATTGTTTTATACAAGCCTCCTCAGCACTGCCAAACGTTTTATTGATGATTTTACTGAGATGCTTTCAGTCGTATGCACGGACTTTGAAGGTTTGGTCATAACAGGTGCTTTCAATGTTCATGTTGATAATATCTGTGACAGAAACGCTAAAGAGCTTCATGCTGTCCTTGAAACTTTCGGTCTTACTCAGCACCAGTGGAGTGCACCCCCCACAGCAGAGGGCACACTCTAGGTCTTTTTTAATTACAAAGGGGGTTATATATTTCAAACGTCAACCGTGGTCGATGTTTGCTCTGTCTGATCATTTCTGTGTCTTTCTTTGACCTGTCTGTTTTTCCCAAACCACCAGCTGGTCCTGCAATTGTCCGGAGGAGACCATAAATGACAGCACAGGAAAACTTTTATGGAAAGTGATTAATTTGTTCTCATTGTTCTATTGTAATTGATTTGTTGAACTCTGTTACATCTAGTGTTTTAAATGTTCCGACACCATTGCCCCTATGAAGGCTAAAATTGTTAAAAAATAAGCGAAGGCGCCATGGAGAAATTGATAGGATTCGGTCAGGGCCACAGAAAAGCGGCAGTGCCGCCGGGCCGAACGAAAATGCGCAAGTCAAAGCTCCAGGTTCAGAAAGAGATTACAGAGAGAAGTTGTACATGTACAACCTCATTTTATGTAGAACTAGGGAAGGATATTTTTCTGGAAATAATTGGAAGCTGCAGTAACAACTCGGTGTCCTGTTTTGCCACAGTAAACAGATGAACACAACCCTCCAGCTCAGCTGCCCCGTTAGAACTCATTTCCACATCCAAGTTGTAATGAGTTTGCATTATTCTTTAATGACAAAGTTCAGGGCATTAAAAAATGCTATAAATTCTACAATGCAGAAAATAACCCTAAAAACCACCTACACACTTAGAGCTGACTCACTTTGCACCTGTAACTGACAAAACTGTCCAGGAGATCATCACCAGCCTGAGTTTATCTACATGCTGCCTCCATGTGTTGACCTCCAGATTTCTAAAGTCTAGTGTCTGAAAAGCAGTTTTGTTAGCACCACTCACTCAAAAGTTAACATGTCGCTTCAATCTGGAACATTCCCAATTGTGTCTTTGAAAAACTGCGGTCATAAAGCCTCTCCTAAAAAGAGAAGCAGTCTTCATGCCGCAGTACTGAGTCATTACCGGCCCATCTCTAATCTGCCATTTTGGGGCAAAAGTCCTTGAAAAGGTTGTTTACCACAACAGCTCACTGATTTCCTCTTAATAAAACAACTCATTTGATGTTTTCCAGTCAGGTTTTAGACCTCATCTCACAGCACTGAGACTGCTCTTGTCACAGGTGACAAATGACATTCACACCTGAACACTGACGCCGGGCGCAAAGCCTCAGTCTTAATTCTGTTAGATCTGAGTGCTGCTTTTGACACTGTCGATCATGGGACCCTCTTACAGAGGACTAGAGGACTGGGTGGCCATCACTGGCACTGCCCTAAACTGGTTAAAGTCCTTCTGGAAGACAGAAAGTTCTTTGTCGAAATTCGGTAACTGTGTCTCAGACCAGATGCCCCTGACCTGTGGGGGGCCCCAAGGGTCAATCCTGGGATTCACTCTGTCACTGCATCCAACAGATCAGTGTGTGGATGCAAAAACAACTTTCTCCAAGCTGAACTCAGACAAGACTGAAATCATCGTCTTTAGGCCCACAGAAACAAAGAGAAAGTGTTAACAGTCACCTCCAGAATCTCGCCAAAACCTACAAATCAAGTTATAGATTGGGTAATAATGGACTCAGATTTGAAATTTTAACAGCCATGTCAATCAATAACATCAGAGCTTTTTACCATCTAAAAACATAGCCAAAAACAAAAGTCTAGTGTCTAAACCAGACCTGGAGAGACTTATCCATGCGTTTCTCTCTAGTAGATTAGGACTACTGTAACGGCCTGCTCACTGGCCTCTCCAAACGAGCTGTAAAACAGCTGCAGTACATCCAGAACGCTGCTTGCTTGGGTCTGAATAGAACCAGGAAGTATGATCACATTAGTCCTTGGCTCAGGTCTCTGCACTGCTCCCCTGTGGCTCAGAGAAAGACCTTCAAAGCAGCTCTGCTTGTATACAAGTCTCTCCATGGCCTTGCACCAAAAGTACAATTTCGGACAACATGTTAGTGCCATATGAACCATCTCGGACTCTGAGGACCTCAGGGACCGGCCTCCTGCTGGTGCCCAGAGTTCAGGACTAAAACATGGGGAAATCTGCGTTTCAGTTTTATATGCAGCTAAAAATCTGGAACAGTCTTCCTGAGGATGTGAGACAGGCTTACTCTGGCAATGTTCAAATCTAAGCTAAAAAACTGTTTTGTTTTGGCTGTGCATATGACTGAAATATGCTTTCTTTTGCACTCTTCTCTTTTATGTTGTGAACTAGCCTGAAAATTGCACTTTTAAATTAAGATTTTGTGATTTCTGCCATATCTTTTGTGATTTTAATGATTTTTGTGTGTGAGTATAATATGTGTTGTTTGTGACGTATATATGTGGTGTGTATATATGATGTATATATGTGGTGTGTGCAGGCGCTGTTTGCCATCCGCAGAGTGCTCCTGGCTCAGCACACAAGCCTTTCCGGTGTCCGGAGCAGACCTGTATGAAGAATTGCTCAGCTCTACTGCCATTCTGTCTACAGGACACCCCCCGGGTAGTGCACCTGAAGTTCAGCCCCTGGCTACAGTGGGGAGGGTGTCCTCACTGATGTCCCTGTGTGTCCTCCTCACTGATGTCCTTGTGTGTCCTCCTCACTGCTGTCTCCTAGTCTCATCATCTCCTCCTCACTGATGCCCGCCTCGTCTCCCTTGTGTCCTCCTCACTGATGTCGCCTCGTCTCCTTGTGTCCTCCTCACTGCTGTCTCTCCGTCTCCTTGTGTCCCTCCTCACTGTGTCTCCTCTTCCTTGTGTCCTCCTCACTGCTGTTTCCTCGTCTCCTTGTGTCTCTCCTCACTGCTGTCTCCCTCGTCTCCTCCTCCAGGTGGCTTCCTTTGTCCTCCTCACTGCTTTCTCCTCGTCTCCTTGCATGTCCTCCTCACTGCTGTCTCCTCGTCTCCTCCCTCACAGATTGCTTCAGTGTGTCCCTCACTGCTGTCTCCTTGTGTCCTCCTCACTGCTGTCCTCCTGGCTCCCTTGATGTCCTCCTCACTGCTGTCTCCTCGCTCCTCCTACCGATGTTCAGTTTGTCCTCAGGGCTGTGCTCTCGACTCCTCCTCACAGATTGCTTCAGTGTGTCCTTCCACTGCCTGTCTCCTCCTTCTCCTCCTCATAGATGCGCACAGTGTGTCCTCAGGGCTGTCTCCTCGTCTCCTCCTCACAGATGCTCTCAGTGTGTCCTCACGCTGTCTCCTCGTCTCCTTCACAGATGCTTCAGTGTGCTCCTCGCTCACTGCTGTCTCCTCGTCTCCTTGTGTCCTCCTCACTGCGTTCTCCTCGTCCTCTCCTCACAGATGTCTTCAAGTGTCCTCACTGCTGTCTCCTGTGTCTCCCTGTGTCCCTCCTCAACCTGTTCCTGCCTTGCTCACTGCTGTCCCTGTTTTCACGCTTCAGTGTTCCCCTTGTGTTCCTGTCTGCCCCCTCACAATGCTTCAGTTGCCTCTACTCTGTCTCCTGGTCTCCCTTGTGTCCTCCTCACTGCTGTCTCTTGGTCTCCTGCCCTTGTGTCCTTAGATTAGATGAGCTGTTGGACTCTGGGACTGTACACTGGGGAGCTGACGGAGCTGTCAGGGAGGACCAGGCTCGGGCAAAATCCCAGGTCACTCAAATTTCTAGAATAACAATACATTATTCGTTTATTGTCATGAAATGAATGAATGAAGTCATGTGTAGTGGAAGAAAGACCTGGGCAAACAATGCAAGTATAAATTATATCAGTAATTTATTACTACTACTACTAAAAAAAAAAGGTATTTGATTATATCATGAAAACCTTTGACCTTGTTTATGACAAGGGTTTAAATTTGCATTGTAAATCAGAATCAGAATCAAAAAGAGTTTTGCCATTGTCAATGAACAAAAATTCACAAACATAGGAACTTGTCTCGGCACTTAAGGTGCCAACATAAAACACTGAGCAAATAATAAAACAACATATATTCAATTCAAAAAAAGGGGCATTAAGAAACAATTTAAAATTAACTAATACAATACAATAAAAATAGGCATTTCTATCAGTACACAAGTTTACAGTTATGTTTAAATGTTGTAGTGGCAGAAAAGTGACAGTGCAGTGAGTGGTTGAATATTGCCAGTTAAAGTGACAGGTGTTTTGAAGTGTTCATGAGAGTCCAACAGCAGAGGAAAGAAACTATTTGTTGTGGCGGGAAGGTTCCTGGTCCGGGATGGACCGATAGCCTCCTGCCTGAGGGAGTGGTTCAAATAGAACCATGTCCAGGGTGAGAAGGGTCCAGCTGTGATCCGACCTGCTTCGTCCCCAGAGCCCTGGAGACGTTACAGGTCCTGCAGAGATGGAGTCTGGGCAAGCCGATCACCTTTCTCGGCAGACCGCACAATGCGCTGTAGTCTCTGTTATGTCCCTGGCTCCAGCGTTTACCACACGGTGATTGGAGGAGGTGAGGATTGGACTCATGATGGCCGATGTATAACTGCGACCATCATCTGCACTGGCGCTTGGCTTTCCTCAGCTGCCGCAGAAAGTACATCCTCTGCCTGGCCCTTCCTTGATGAGGAGCTGATGGGGGTCCCACTTGGGTCCTGGTCGGGTGTATGTGGTGCCCCAGGAAGCGGAAAGGAGTCCCCGGTGGTTGGATTGGGGGAGTCTGTCATGATGAGGGGGGGTGGGGGCTGTGGCATTTCCTGAAGTCCAACGATCACATAAAGGGACCTTTGTGCTGTTTCCTCGTTCAAGAAAACAACTGTTATGCTATGTTTCGCTGTCATTTGAAAATGTGGGGAGTAAACCTGCATATCGTGTGCCAATCCTGGGGGTGGGTGGGAAAGAGTATCAAATATTTATACTCTAGTCAAAGTATAAGTAGTTAATAAGGCCTGTCACAATAATGACAAATATCGACTCGAATGATTGGAACAATAATTTGGAGTTCAATTACTTATTGTTTGTATTTTTTTGTCAGTACCAATAAATGATCTGTGCTGTAGACTGGCTAGTTATAGATCAGAACAAAAGGTACTAGTGTTTCACTTGGTTATTAATTCTACTGCCAGCATGTTTATATTGAACATTTAGAAAAGGCCTTACTATGATTATTCAGGCTCCAAGGTTATTGTGTCTGCGGCATAAAGCCCAGTTTCAGTATTATTGTTCATCTATAGTTTCATCAGCAATATATCTATCTATGTCTATCTGGACTTTTTGGGTGAGAACATAATGAGCAGTGTGTAAACTCCTGTGCTGTAGGTGTGTTTTGGAGTGGGCCGTTGCACATAGCCCTGCATCTGAAACAGGAGTGTAATCTTCAATGGACACCACCGGGGGCCTCACAGCCCAGCCAGACTACAGCAGATGCTCCAGACTGAGAGCAACAGCACGGAGGAGCAGGGTCAGGACTGACACACCACGGGGTTCCATTCCATACCATGTTCTGGAAACCTTTACTGATGCATTCTTTTAAAACGGAACTTTCCAGATGGCACGCTCTGCAGAGGGATTCCATGTGTTCCATTGTTTTGACGTGTTCTCCTTACTGGACTGTCTGTATAGCCTGCGTCGCTCTGGCTTGCAGCAGGTCAGTGTGTGTGCGTGTGTGTGGGGGGGTGGTGGTGGTGGGGGGGTGTACAGTACTGCAGATTAGATGACTTCCACAGGACTCTAGCTTTAAAAAATGAATGCGCAATTTTATGAAATAGCCTTATTGGGTTAATCCAGTGCATCTCAATTATTATCAAGATTCTGGATTTGAAGTCCAGATCCTTCAGAAACAATCTAAGACTTGTGAGAGTCCCGGGGGGTGAGGAGGGGAACAACACTGAGGGTTTTCCTGAGACCATGATCCCAGAATTTATCCAGGAGTTGCAGTTGCACAGTCACATAGAAAGACCGTCTATGGCCAGAAAATATTAGAAGCTGATAAGCCACGGGGCCTGATATTGCGCTTTCTTAACCACCATGAGAAGGAAATTGTCATGGAGGCTACAAAAGCTAGGGGGTCGTTGCAATATTGCAATATCAAGGGGACTAACATCTAAATTGATAATATCTAAATTAAATACATACATTAATAATCTGGACAGATATTCCACTATGCATATCAAAACAAATTGGAAAGAGAAGGTCATTTTGTTTTGACTGATGAAGAGTGGGAAAATGTTTGTACATCTAAACGAAGAATGGTTTCTTCATAATGTCATGTCAAACTGCTCACTATTCACAAGGAAGCTCTAACAGCTGGTGAAATTGTGGTTGCCAGGAGGCTCACCATTAACATATTTTTGGGACTGTCCTGTTGCTCAGAAATATTGGACTGAGATCAATAAAACGTACTTGATTTCAGAACTATGCCACAATAGGTGGATGAAATGGAGCATACTCCTGGTAACAGGAAAAAAGACCATTACAAAAAAATGTATGACACCCAAATTATAACTGACATTTGAAAAATTACCCTTTTTGTTGCATTTAATGTAAAATATAAAAAGGAAGTTGTAATCCACTTATTTTCAGTCAAATCAACTAAATCTGGGATGAATCAGGGTCAGTTTGTACTCCAAATACACAACAACAGAAGAGTTCCATTGTAGAAAAAGATTAAGTTGTAGTCATCTGGACTCAACTGTGCGTGTCTTCTGTGCTGCATTCTATCCAATGCAGTGAAGAAAGAGCGGTACATAGGGGAGACTAAACAGCCACTGCACAAGAGGCTCGAGTTCAGGACCCCAGAGCGCCGTGCATCATCGTCTTAAAGCCACAAACCACTCTATTGAAGACAGTGAGGTGGAGATTCTGAGCAGGAGAAAAGATGGTTTGAAAGAAGAGTTAAGGAGACCATCTTTGTTAAAAAAGAGAATCCTTCCTTAAATCGTAATGGAGGTTTAAGATTCAACTTTCCAGTTGTTTATAATGGTCTGCTGAAACCATGGAGACGCCCGAGGCATTCTGATGCTAATCAGGTACTCAGTGAGGAGGGAGCGAAGGTCAGTGTACAATAGGAGGTCAATTGGCCCATCTCAGTGAGTTTAAATGGCCCACTATCTCTATGAGGTCCCGCCCTGTGGGCGGGGCTTACGCAGAGGAGGATATAAAACCTGAGTTCCCAGACTCGATTCACAGATAACAGAGAATGACTCTTGGATGACAGTCGAAACATTTTGTTTTTCTAAAGACAGAGTCCAGATGATACAACTGAATCTTTTTCTACACTTATAATTAGAGTAAGACACCAGAGAACAAAAAGCCAAAGGGTTCAAGAATTTATCTTAAATTCTGTTTCCCCTTTAGCAAATTAAATGATTAAAGAGTCCATTTCAATCAAAAAGACATTTGTGATGCGTTTAATCAGCACTTTGCTGGCTCTGGAAATATCTTTGATGCTGCTGCTCCATCTGTTGCTGTTTCCCCAATACATGAGAATAGACCTGATGATCAAGTATTTTCCCTTAAGCCCTTTACACAGTATGAAGTAGTAAATATGTTGCTCTCTATAGATCCAAAAAAGTCCACTGGAGCTGACACCCTGAACCTAGGTTACTTTTGTGATCAGCCCCACTAAGAGTAAATTATTTAACTCATGTTTTTAATCTCACAATTCAAACTGAAAGTATCCCATTACTGTGGAAAACTGCTTTTGTTCTCCCTTTGCACAAACAAGGTCAGAAAAATGATTTGAATCTCAAAACTATCCTGCCTCGCAAAACTCTTAGAGAAGCTCATAAGTAACCAGGTCTGTGCTTTCTTAACCAAATATTCAAGTTTAAATAGTTACCAGTCTGGATTTAGACCAGGACTTAGAACTATCACAGCTGCTACCAAAGTTATACATTATATTGCTGTTGCATTAGACAGCCATGAGGAATGTGCTGCTGTTTTTGTTGATTTGTCGAAGGCCTTTGATTCAGTAGATCATTGTATTCTCTTGGAGCGTCTGGATGCTGTTGGGTTTGATACACATTCTAAAAAGTCTTTAAAAACAGATTTTTTTTCTCAAATATAGAGCTCAAACTGTTTCTGCTGATGGCTTTCAATTTGAATTTTCTTGTATTAACAAAGGTGTTCCTCAAGGCTCTGTCCTTACATCATTTCTACTTACAATTTACATAAATTCGGGCATAATCTTAAAGCCAGACGGTCAAACTTTTACAGAAATACAAACTTGTCTTCCTCTTAATTCTAGATTATGGTGATATATATATATGTATATGTATGTGTGTGTGTATATATATATGTATATATATATATATATATATATGTATATATATATATGTGTGTGTGTGTATATATATATGTGTATATATATATATGTGTGTGTATATGTATGTGTATATATGTGTGTATATATATGCATTCTACTGTGTTAAAACCTCTGAACTCAGTCTATCACTCAGCTCTAAGGTTCGGCTCTAAGGTTCGGCTCTAAGGTTCGGCTCTAAGGTTCGGCTAAGGCTCTAAGGTTCGGCTCTAAGGTTCAGCTCTAAGGATCATTACAGGAGAAGGATACAGAACTCATCACTGTTAATTATATTCTAAAGTAGGACGTGATCATTGGATGTGAAGAGAACAGCACTGCCTTTTGTTTGTGTAGAAGGCTCTAGTTGGCATTTTTGAGATCTCAGGACATTGTTAAACTACAGTCACACAGAGTCAACACTGAGTCAGGAAAAAAGGCTTTCATTAATTTTGCTCCCTGTCTGTGGAACAAAACACAAGATTTTCAAATTAAATTATTTACATGCCATTTTATGAATTCAAAGCACTAGCTTTTCTATAATTCTATTGGCACCTCCCACATTCCTCTCTCTTGGTTCACTTCCTATCTCTCCGATCGCAGTCAATTCATACAACTGAAATCCCACCAATCCCACCCCTTCCCTGTCCCAGCTGGTGTGGGCTCTGTCCTGGGTCCCCTTCTTTTCATCATCTACATTCTCCCACTTGGTTCCATCTTCCGTAAACACAACATTCATTTCTATTGCTACGTGGATGACACCCAGCTCTACCTCTCCTCTAAACCCACTGCATCACTTCCACCAGCCTCTCTCACCCTCTGTCTGCAGGAAATCAATTCCTGGTTCTCTTCAAATCTCCTCAAACTCAACAGCTCTACCAGCTTTCTAAAACCGAAGTCCTACTGGTAGGCACCCCTTCCACTCTCTCAAAATCAAACAGTTTCACAATTTCTATCAATGACTGCCACTGTCTCACCTCTCCTACCTCTAAAGTTAAGAGTCTGGGTGTGCATCCCTCGACAGCACCCTTTCTTTCCACTCCCACATCAACAACATCACTCTCGTTCTGCCTACTTCCACCTTCGCAACATCTCTCGTCTCCGTCCTTCTGTCACTCCTCACACCACAGCCACACTTGTCCACAGTCTAGTCACCTCCCGGATCGATTACTGTAACTCTCTCCTCTTTGGTCTCCCCAATAAATCCCTCCAGAAACTGCAGCTTCTCCAAAACTCTGCAGCCCGCATTATCACCAGGATGCCCTCCGCCATCACATCACCCCCATCCTTCAACAACTTCACTGGCTCCCCATAAAACAACGGATTCACTTCAAAAATGATCCTAAAATACTTTCAAAGCTCTCCATAACCTGGCTCCACCGTACATCTCTGACCTCCTCCACATCTCCACTCCCTCTCGCTCCCTCAGGTCCTCCTCCTCTCTCCAGCTCTCTGTCCCCTCTTTCCGTCTTATTCTCAATGGGGGGCAGAGCCTTCAGTACCGCTCTGCTCCTCAGCTCTGGAACGCTCTCCCTCCTGACCTCGCGCAAACATAGACACCCTTCCACTTTTCAAATCCAGACTCAAAACTCACCTGTTCAGACAATCCTACACCACATAACTCAGTCACTCCTACACCATCATCCAGTTCTGTACTGTGGGTTTTATTCTGTTGTTTTATTCTGTTGTTTTATTCTGTTGTTTTATTCTCTTGTACAGTGTCCTTGGGTGTTCTGAAAGGCGCTTTTAAATAAAATGTATTATTATTAATTATTATTATTAATTCTATACATTTTTGTATGTGTAATTGTATGTATTTGTTCAATTGTTGTATTGGTTTTATTGGCATTTTTTCTGTTTTGTTTTACTTGTTTTATGTTGTGTTAACAAGGTGCTCTTTTCAAATGAGAGTCTTAGATTTAATGGCAGTAAATCTTGTAAATACACCGTAAGAGCTGGGAAACACAAAAAATGCTAAATGCCATGCTCTTACGCCTTAGCAAAACAACCGTAACGTTAGCTTGAAATAAGATCGTAATAATTACACATCAATTAACTGTGTTTAGCACCAAAACAAAATTACTTTGACCTTGGTACACAAACTATTACAATTGTGCTTTAATGCAATGTAAAACGTACCTTGTGCCTCTTCAGAGGGGCAGCTAATACAAAAACCATGTTGATTTTGTTCCGTGTTATCTTTTTCTGCTCCTATCCTTTTTAGTGTATTTTCTATGTCAAGCTAATTCTGCCAACGTGCTAAACAGGAAGTAGTTCTTCAAAATAAAAGTGCACTCGCTAAAACAGGTTAGTTAACAACAATGAATAATTTTCAAATAGAAATAACCAACTAGTTGCTTTAGGAACTCTCTAACACCAATACTAATTTTTGCACAGGATGCTCCTACAAGTGAAAGTTTACTGATACGTTGACCTCTGTTATTCAGTCCTTTATCTCCAAGTGAGATTTTCACTCTTCGCACCAATCCGTCTTTTCCACTGACAGTTTCAAGTACTCTTGCTCTCCAATCGCCTCTAGGTGCATGGTCATCAATGTCCAACACAATATCACCCACTTTCAGATTCTGTTTTGGTGACAGCCATTTTTGTCTGGATATAATGTTGTTCACATATTCCCTTCTCCAACGACTCCAGAATTGTTCTGCTAGAAACTGCTCCCGTCACCATCTCTTCTTGCCATATACGTCCTCCTTTGTAAATGTATCTGGTGGAGCAAGTGGAGCAAGTGATTAGGAATAAATGATTGTAAACTGTCTGGGTCATTTAAGTTATCAGTCGTTAGAGGTCTGCTGTTGACTATAGCCATGGCCTCATAGAATAAGGTTCGCAATGAAGAATCATTGAGTCAGTTGGCAAGTGACAGAGTGGCATTCAGTACACTTCTGACAGTCTATATCTGGTGCTCCCACACTCCCCCCACATGACTAGAGTGGGGTGCATTCATTACAAAGTCACATTGTTTTTGGGACAGATAGATAGTCATTCTTTGAGTGTCAAGTTCCTTTAGCGCTGCCTTAAACTCGTTTTGAGCGCCCACAAAGTTTGTTCCCAGATCGCATCGTATTTGGCGTACTGCACCTCTGATAGAGGTGAAACATCTTAATGCATTAATAAATGCATCAGTAGACAAATCATCCAATAACTCAATGTGAATAGCACAGGAACAAAAGCATGTGGATAAAAGTCCATACCGTTTGTATTGTTTCCTTCCTTCTGTTGTCACAAATTGACCAAAACAGTCCATGTGAAGGGGGGGAGGGCTCAAGACGTTCTGCAGGTAGGTCACTCATCCTCTGACCTTCTGGAGCTTTGGTGAGTCTGCGGCAGATCACGCACTGACGGATGAATGAGGAAACAGTTGTGCTCATTCCCGTGATCCAGTAGCCACTAGACCTGATTTCATTTATGGTGAATTCTTTTCCTTGATGTTTTATCTTGTTCCTGACAGTGTGATATTATCAGCTTGGTGATGTGATGGTGCTTTGGGCTCATGACTGGATTCTTAAAGGAGTCGGCTTTTCGATGAATGTTTAAGTCTCCCTCCCACCTTGTGGAGACCAGCCGTGTCAATAAAGATGTCTAGCTCAAACAGCTTGTTATGACGTTGAAGCTGGTTTCCTTTGTTCAACAGTTTTATCTCTTGTCCATACATTTCTCTCTGTACATCCAAATTGATTACATGTTCAGCATTTTCTTGTTCACTCACTGTAGCTGTAGCATTTGACCTTATTTGTTTTGCTCTCCTGATGAGATGTGCTACAGCTTTGACTGCCTTTGACCATGATGAGAACTTGCACAATCTTTCAGCAAGACTAGTGCCTGTAACCTTTGTTAGCAGTGTCTGTACTTTTCTGACTTCTGGGTCTCCTAATTGCAAATCTAGTTCAATGGTTTTTGGTGTGGGCAATTCCTTGTCCCACAAAAAGGCAAGGCCAGTGAACCAGTTAGAGGTCATTAACTCATTGACAGTTATACCCCTAGTGCACTGTTGGCTGGGTTCACTTCTGATGGCACGTAAACCATTGGATTCTATTTGGAACAAAAGTATGGAAACGAAGTGTGTCATTGTTTATGTAGCCCAGAACCACCTTTGAATCTGTCCAGAAATATTCTTTTGCTGTGTAACACATTTCCTCTCTCAACATGTTACTGACAGGGACTGAAACTACAGCTGCTGTTAATTCAAGTCTGGGGATAGTGGTCAGTTTAGTTGCTGAAACACAAGATTTTGATATTACTAGAGAGCAGTGAATCTCACCTTTAACGTTTTTGGCTATCAGATAGCTACATTGTCCATAGCCACTTGAGCTCGCATCTGAAAAGTGATGCAACTCCATTTCTGTAGGTTCACCAAAACTAGCAGGTAGGTAACAGCGAACTATGTTCAATTTTTCAAGATTCACAAAGTCACTTTGCCAACTCTGTGTGTTTGGGAGGGGGTCATCCCAACCAATACCATGCTGGCACATTTCTTGCAGAATTTCCTTTCCATTTAACACATATGGCGCTAAAAATCCGAGTGGATCATAGATTGACGCTACAGTGCGTGTTGCTGGTTGGTCTTTCAGAGAGTTATCAAATCTGAAACTGTCTTTATTAACACTCCATTGAAAGCCTAGTGCCCTTTCTTGTGGCATGTCTTTGAATGCTAAGTCTTTTGTGTTCGTGGACAGCGGCATTCAGATAAAGGATTACTTTGCAAAACAGTGGAGTTGTTAGAAATAAACTTGTGTAGCCGAAGGTTACCTTTACTGTAGATTCCAACTGAATAGCTCCTTCAACAGTGCTCATGCTTGTAACTCCATCGTAAGTATTTCAATCCATAGTTTGCACAGCCTGGAGATGATGCCGCACCGAAAAGGTGTACTTTCATTCTGTACGTTTGTGGCTGTGTGCGTGTATCACCATTTTTCCACCAGAGGAAGTGTAGATAGTCTCTGTCCCTTTCATCAACATGAAATGGAAGGAACATCCTTTTCGACATCACACATTAGAGCAATAGGATGTTGCCCGAACCTTAAATTGAATGCCAGTTGGATTGTTCATCATGTCTGGCCCTTGGAGAAGATGATCATTGTGACTAGTTCCATTATGTCTGGCTGAACAGTCAAAGACGACACGTAGTTTTGTGGGCTTTCTAGGGTGATAAATTCCATGGTGGGGAATGTACCACTGCTCACCTTGTTTTCCTTCATTTTGTACTTCTTTTGTACAACATCTCCTGTTTTAATTATGTTATTCATGTACTCAATGTAGTCCTTTTTTATATTTCTCATCCTTGTTGAACTTACGTTTGATTTTGCAACTTTTACTTATCCAAAGGCATTTCAAAAAAGTAGATCCTCTTGTGAAACTGTTTTGTCAGTTGTATTCATGTCCTTGAAATCTGACTCGAGAATGCTAATCACATCAATAGGTGTAACAGTAGGAACTTCTTTTACAGTAACTCTGTGGCATAGACTTGTTTCTGTTTCACTTGGAGCTGATGTGGAGCCACCGACAATACTCCACCCAAGATCTGTCAGGATGGAACCTGCCTTGGCGCTAAAGTTCTGGGACAGTTAAATCCAATGAGTAGACCAACATCACAACTCAATAGAGGTGGAATCTTGTCGATCTCTGACAGATGGGGCCATTGTTTAGCTGTTTCATTTGTGGGTATGTTGTCATAGTTAAATGGAATATAGTCTTTTGTGTAAGAGGTAGGCAGATCATTTGAATGTCTGAGTTATAACCTCTCACCTGCAGTCCAGATACTCGGACTTTTTACTGTCATGTGAACTCCGAGCATTGTACTTAGTTTTAGTTTTACTGGATGGAAGTCTGCTTGTAACTGGTCGCTTACTTCTTCATTAACAAATGTGTTATCACTTTGTGTATCGAATAGAGCATACACCAACTGTTCTTTAGAAGGACTTTGAACAGAAGATACCCAAACAGGAACAATCATAGAGGTGCTACCGGATTGACCAACCTTTGAGACATTGAGAGCGGTGGCTGCCAGAGTGTCGTTTGCTGTAGTTGAATCTGTGTTTGTGGGGCCTGGAATCCTTTCATTTGCCTTGTGATTTTCATTGTGCAAACTTGTAGGATGCCGTCCCTTACAAGTGTCACAAATGTGGCGATGATAACAGTTCTTGGCATTGTGACCCACCTTTAAGCAACCATAGCATAGTCTATTGTCTCTAATGTATGTTCGCTTATCTAGTGATTTTTCTGCGAAGCTTGGGCACTTTCACAATTGATGCTTTTTATCTTTGCACAAGAAGCAGGGTGCCTTTATCTTTGGATTATTCACTTTTATCTTGTCAGCATGAAACCAAATAGATCTGAGTTGCAGATCTATTTGGTTTCATCTCTTTTGCATGCCCTTTCTCTGTGAACGAACCGCAAGAATGAAGTGCATATGAAGAAGTCACTGGGTTACATGCAATCTCCGCCTCTATTGAAACAAACTCGGCAAAATTCTTAAAGGAGGGGAAATCTTGACCTTCCATGAGTGTGACTGTGACCTGACAACTCCAGCGAGTTGCCAGCCAGGAACTTTTTACAATAAATTTTGGTTCTCCTCGCAATCACTTAATATGTCCAAGCCTTTTACATGTGGCATTGCTTGGACAGAAGCCGTTAGAAAGTCTGAAAATGTCCTTAAACCTTCAGCATCCTTTGAGTGGATCTTAGGCCGCTTTGAATTTGTGAATATGGACCAGTGGATTCGCTGCATCCAGCGGATTAGTCTGTGAATGTGAAACAACTTTCTCCACCTAAGCTGAAATCATCGTCTTTGGCCCACAGAAACATGCAAGCATTTTGCCTCTTTTCTATTAGTACCTACTCGGCCCCTCTCAGCCCTGGTTGCATTTCCATAACAACTGGTCCCCAGTGGTGCTGTGTGAAACTGGGTGTGGAAATGGATGTCTCGACAGACAAACACCAAAACACATGACGACTGGTACACTGCGATATAGTAACTATGAAAAATCAGTAAAACCTCCACAGTAACTGCTAATAAAGCAGAGAAGCAGACGAATATACGGAGGAATAAACGTTATTACTCACCTCGTGAAGCTAAAGTTAAACTACAGCGTTCACATCCATGTCCTTATTGCATTTTCCTCCCCGATTCAATGGCACCCAGTCCACAAAACATGGCTATTAATCCAGTTTGAAGCATTCTTTATAAAAATAAAACATTAAGCAAATATAGATCTTCACAAGAGTTTGTTTATAACCCACACAGAAAGAGTCTGTGAAGCTGCTGCAGATTATAGCTACAGTAAACTCACTTCCTGTACAGTTTATTGTTCACGTTCTGTGCATTAAAAGCTTTTATCTGACCTACTGCGCCACATTTCAAAAATGATGATAACACAGTTTGGACGTGGATCTAAACTAGAAGTGCAGCGCTCGCTCATTTTCTTTGTCTCGAAGTTAGGGGTTTTACTCTGGACGGGAGGAAGCAGCTGATGCTTAGTGGGGTCAGCTCTACGTTCCCTGGGGCCGCTATTCCGGTGAACCTGGGGAACAGTGGTACCTCCAATCATGAAAGGGACTGATGTGCCCCCTGGCTACAGGCTACTGTGGCCCATCACAGTAGCACTTTTAATTGTTTGTTAACTTGGATTTTACTGCTGCTGTAAAATGGACCAAAAATTTGAGATAACTACAATGAAAATGAAGCCAGTGTAATGGGGTACATTTTTACATGTGCCCTTGGGAGGTTCAGGTTTGTCTAAAAGGTAACGTTTGAAGCATTTCGTTAAGTTTTTGTGTGGAGTCAGTTTGCAGTATTTATTTTATGAAGGCTTTTGTGTTTTTTTTGTGCTGCAAACTCTGTACGATCCATAAGAATGGATCGTAGAATCTCTTCATGACTGCATCATACCTTTTCATCATTTTGCTTTTGGACAATCCGCTTTCTCAGTGAAGGCCATGGCACAGTGGAATGTTCTGGACATTACAATACAAGGCTTTAAA
Source organism: Chaenogobius annularis (assembly GCA_015082035.1). Lineage (NCBI taxonomy): Eukaryota > Metazoa > Chordata > Actinopteri > Gobiiformes > Gobiidae > Chaenogobius > Chaenogobius annularis. The sequence continues at coordinate 474,721 of BJKM01000533.1, forward strand.
ACTGAACTCAAAAGCACCTCAAGAGCTCCAGAGTTTAGACCATTAGAATCTTTAGGTCCCACGCTCTAATGTGTTTGGCAGTGTGAGAAAGAGTGTAGATTGCATGTGTAAATGGTGTGTGCTTGTATGTAGGTTGTGCATTCAACCCATTGTCACGTCTGTGTATTGTCAAATATTTTTGGGTTGTTCTTTTCCCTGCCAGGGGACTGCGACTGTAAATTACAATGCATCAAATGGCAAAATGTATGTTCAAATTGTACATAGTCCTCTTTTAAAATAAAGAAATAAAAACGCACATTTTGGACCCTAAGCACATAAATAACCACTCAAAGATTTCTCTACCACAGTCGCTATATCTAAAGCTTCATTGCATCCTTGGTTTTCGCTTCCAGTTGCCTCCACTCCAAACTTTCCACATTCTGAGCATTTCTCTCTATCGCCTGTTAATGATGTGTCCTGTCCTGATTGCAGGTGTCTGTGGGCGGGGCCTGTGTGCGAGCCATCATCATAGACTCTGTGTCTGCAGTGCTCTCTCCTCTGCTGGGGGCCCGGTACACACAAGGTGGGTGTCATTCAAGAGCTGTGAGGAGGATCTGACTTCTGCTGCATGAAATGCCTCAGAACTAGAGCTCAGCAGCTTGTGATCATTTCTGTCATTGGTGTTGATGCCATTTGAGCTCATTTAAAAAAACGAATTATTTGTTCATCTTTATTCATGTCTTAAATAATACATAAAAGCACATTTAATTTAAGTGTAACTAATTACTTTTTCAAAGACAAAACTCAAAAGTTTATCATTCAGTTTGATTTCATAAAGCTGCTCTCACACTAGAGGAATGGTGATCAATGTGAATGAAAGAGAATTAAGTTGGAATCATGAAATATTTTTCTCATAATAACTATAACTCTAAAATTTGATATCGTGACATTCCTGATTAAAAGCATAAAATGCAGATGGCCTGAAAACGGTGATGTGTGTTTAGCTTCTCATTTAGCTTCTCAGGCAATGGGGAACATTGCCTGAGACATTCACTGAGCACACCAACAGATGATGTGCTTAGTGAATGGGGAACAGAGGATGAGGTGCTGGAGGAGGGACCATCATGGGAGGACACGCCCCTACATGGGATGTACCATCAGAACATCACTGAAGTGGCTGATATCAAGAATCCTACCAATGGCTAGAGCGGGCTGGTCTGAAGGACAGCACAGAGGCACTCATCATGGCTGCACAGGAACAGGCCCTGAGCACCAGAGCAGTAGAGGCCCAGATCTACCACACCAGACAAGACCCAAGGTGGAGGTTGTGCAAAGGGGCTCCCTGAGACAATCCAGCACATAACTGCACATATCTGCAGGGTGTAAGATGCTGGCAGGGAAAGCATACATGGAGCGCCATAACCAAGTGGCTGGCATAGTGTACTGCACATCTGTGCAGAGTATGGACTGGAAACCCCAATGTCAAAGTGGGAAACACCCCCAAAGGTGGTAGAGCATGACCGAGCCAAGATCCTGTGAGACTTCCAGATACAGACTGACAGAATGGTAATGGCAAACCAACCAGACATTGTGGTGGTGGAGGATAAACAGCAGAGGAAAGCCGTTGTGGTTGACATGGCAACACCAAGTAATGGCAACATCAGGAAAAAAGAACACGATTAAACTGGAGAAATACCAAGGGCTCAGAGAAGAGCTAGGAGAAGAAGTGGAAGGTGAAGGCCAAAGTGGTGCCCGTGGTCACCGGAGCACTCGGGGCAGTGACCCCCAAACTGGAGGAGGGGCTACAGCAGACCCGGCAAAACATCAGACATGTCAGTCCAGAAAAGTGCAGTACTAGGAACAGCAAAGATACTGCGAAGAACCCTCAAGCTCCCAGGCCTCTGGGAGAGGACCCGAGCTTAGAAAAATGGACGAGACCACCGCGCGGAGGGTGAGAAGGGATTTTTTTATTTTTTTATTTTTTTATTTTTTTTAAATCTATAATGTTACTTGTATACAAGTACAATTACAGGAGCAAAAACATACTCAAGTAAAATACTCGGCTAATTCCTATGGAGAATGAAAGGAACAAGAAGTAAAGAGCCGTACTTTTACGGCAACCGGAACTAGTCGAGCTTATCCTGAAAAGGACCTATTCATGTGTCTGAAGTGACGTCACACTCGACTGGCATCTTGAGGACTCACTGTGGGCTACGCAAAGAAAAAGTCTCAAAACAAAAGGATTTCTCTTCTGTAACATCCCCAAAAACCCCGTTTGTCCAGAAATGTATGACTGTGGTCAGGACGGACCAGTGGACTTCACTCCAGACTGAGGCTGAGCTGTTGGTTCTCCGTAGTTAGCAGCTGGTTAATGCTAGTTTACATATTATTGCGTGGCAATGCTAATAAACTTTAGCCTACTTGCAGACAGTTTTAACAGGTGCAAGGGCTTGTCCGGTGCCAGAGGGCTTGTCCGGTGCAGAGGGCTTGTCCGGATGCAAAGGGCTTGTCTGGTGCAGAGGGCTTGTCTGGTGCAGAGGGCTTGTTGGTGCAGAGGGCTTGTGGTCGGGTTGTCCGGTGCAGAGGGCTTGTCCGGTGCAGAGGGCTTGTCCGGTGCAGAGGGCTTGTCCGGTGCAGAGGGCTTGTCAGAGGGCTTGTCCGTGCAGAGGGCTGTCCGGTGCAGAGGGCTTGTGGACGAGGAAGAGCAGATGGAAGTCTGCAACAAGTTTGATGTGTCAAGTTGTCTCTGCTTTTAAGTGTAAAGGATTAAAGCCCAGAACTTCTGTCTTTTTCAAATATCAACCCTTTCATTTTCAGTTTGATGTGTTTTTCATGACTATCTTACAGCGGAGAGACAACAGCATGTAGGATGTCTTCAACATGTGACAACAAATACGTGAAGTGACTCAAACAGATGGATACATTGTTTGGCTTTAAATTTTTTTTTCAAGAGAAAAGATAAAACATAAATTTTTGTCCAAAGTCGGTCAAATTTGTCATTTCCAAATGAAAGTCTGAATGTCATTTTTTCCATTTGTCTGATGTCTGTTCCTATGTCAGTCCAGTCCTTGATCGTTGATGATTTTTGTGGCCTTTTTTCCTGCTGCCAAAAGTATGTTTCAAAGGTATCTGTTAATTGTGTCCATGACAAGAGTTTTGAGGCCCAAGTACATAGTTCTAAAATTGAGTGGGATGCAATGTGAAAAACAGCCTGCAGAGCATTTTTAATTTCAGTGTGATATTTCTGAACCACAGAAAACATGTGATAGTGGTTTGCCTCCTGGTGCCACAGTTTCTCCAACAGTCTGCATTTCCTTGTGAGTAATGAGCACTTTGACATGGGGTTATGAAAAAACGTGACATTTTGTGGTTTTCCACTGAGACGTACTCTTTCCCACTCTTCATCAGCCAGAACAAAGTGATCCTCTCTTTCCCATCTCTCCTTTATGTAATCAACAGAATAAAAGCCCAAATTGTTAATACATTTATATAATTTGGATATTATTTCCTTGAAAGTTCAGATTTATATGTTTTAATAAATATTTCAGTCAAAGGGTTATGATAGTCATCATTCTTTTTGATTTCTTGGTTATACTGACTTGTTATTTGTAAATACATAAAAGTCCTGTTTCTCTAAACCAAAGGATTCTTTCAACGTAACAAAGCTTTTCATGCGATTATCTTTTACAATCTGGTGAAAAACCTTTATACCTTTTGCTAATCCAGACCTTGAATCTCAGGTCAGTTCTATTTGGTACAAGACCTTGGTCATAAACCAACCAGTTTACGATTTGAACATCTTTGTTTCGTTTGTATGTTTAGAGCAGCTCCTTCCATGTTGTAAGCACAGATTTTACCCAGGGATTCTTAACTTCCCCCAAATAACTCAACCGTCTGTCATCTGCCATTAAGGCCTGCACAGGAACCCCAGGCACCACATTACTCTCAATATTCTTCCATTTAGCTTCATATTCTGGGTCACACCAGCACAGCAATGCTCTGATTTGAGCTGAAATAAAATCATTTTTCAGACAAGGCAAACCCCAGCGTCCTTTTGCTATGTATGGACTGAAATTAACAAGGCACTGCAGATTGTTTTTGATACCACCACCCCCCTCAATTTTGGAACTATGTGTTTGGGCCTCAGAACCCCGGCCATGGACATACAAGATGGATATCTTAGGAACATACTCCTGGCAGCTGGGGAGAAGGCCATCACAAAGTAATGGCTGACACAAACTGCTCTGACGCTTAAAGACTGGGCTGACATCATAACCGACATATGCACAACGGAGAAAAAAAAATACCATAAAATTGACAAATTTGACACACAATGGACAAAATGTACTTTTGAGGTAATAAAAACTTTAACTAGATGAATGGAAGCTAGATGAGTTTATATCATACTGTGGAACCTTCCAGGCAAAGCAAGAACAATTTATGTAGAAAATCAGGTGAAGGAGCCTCAACTAGAAAACTTCCATAATGCAACTTTAAACATCAAACTGCCTCATTTCACCTGAGGAGCCGAATGTTCTGTGGGCCTATCATGGATGTATTGGGCCCTATAGCCTACTCTCTGTTTCAGAACCACTGCTTCAAACCAACTCTAACATACACAATGCAGAGTACAGCTTCAAAGGCCTGGTATTTGATGGCTATGGTTCGGTCCGACCATATTACAATCTGTGAATGGCCCATGTTTAAAACAGCTCTGAGCTAGAGACCCGCACAGGACGGTCTTTAAATAAATCATAAAACTGAACTGAACTGTGCTGCCCGGTGGTCGAGTGGTTAAGTCACAGCACACGTATGCCAGGCTCCAAGTGCAGCCGGCCGCAGTGTCGAGAGTACGGTTGCTGACTCTGACATTTTCTGCATGTCTTCTCCTCTCTCATCCCCCATTTCACACTTCACAATCCTGTCTAATAGAGCTTACGGGCCACAAAATCTGAAAAACGCAAAAAAACTGAATTGAACTAATCCCAGTGAAACTGTTCAGAGGGAGAAATGTCGGACACCAAAAAGCTCCTTCACAGCCTGCGGTCCTTTGTTACAGCGAGTGGTCACGCTCTCTCACGAACCCGCATGCACCGCCCCGTATCACCACCCTGCAGCGGGAGCTCGGCCCACACTGGCCCACTAGGAAAATCCCCGTATGCCAGGCCACCTTTTGCCTGTCACTCGCAGAATCACATCGTGATCACATATTTTTATGAGCTTTATTTTCAATTCAGGTTGGATTTTTATTTAGTGCGCAGCTAAGAGGGAACAGTGGTCCCTACTAACAACAGCTCATTTGTTTACCTGTTGCTAAGGCGATGTCCACAGTGATACAGAATGTGTTGCCAGAACTACTTGTGCGCTTACACAAACATAATGGGCCATGGTATAAAAATGAAGGGCCTGTCATTGGAGGTTTAAGACTAATGTGGGAAGTGCAAGTCTGCTCTCCCTGTCCCTGTGTGTCTCACCTGTAGGCCTGTCCCCGTAACCTTGTGTCTGTCTGTAGTAGGCCTGTCCCTGTGTGTCTCACCTGTAGGCCTGTCCCCGTAACCTTGTGTCTGTCTGTAGTAGGCCTGTCCCTGTGTGTCTCACCTGTAGGCCTGTCCCCGTAACCTTGTGTCTGTCTGTAGTAGGCCTGTCCCTGTGTGTCTCACCTGTAGGCCTGTCCCCGTAACCTTGTCTGTCTGTAGTAGGCTGTCCCTGTGTGTCTCACCTGTAGGCCTGTCCCCGTAACCTTGTGTCTGTCTGTAGTAGGCCTGTCCCTGTGTGTCTCACCTGTAGGCCTGTCCCCGTAACCTTGTGTCTGTCTGTAGTAGGCCTGTCCCTGTGTGTCTCACCTGTAGGCCTGTCTGTGTCTGTCTGTAGTAGGCCTGTCCCTGTCTCCTGTACCTGTGTCTTGTGTCTGTCTGTAGTAGGCCTGTCCTGTGTGTCTCACCTGTAGGCCTGTCCCCGTAACCTTGTGTCTGTCTGTAGTAGGCCTGTCCCTGTGTGTCTCACCTGTAGGCCTGTCCCGTAACCTTGTGTCTGTCTGTAGTAGCCTGTCCTGTACCTGTAGGCCTGTCCCCGTAACCTTGTGTCTGTCTGTAGTAGGCCTGTCCCTGTAACCGTGTCTCCGTCTGTAGTAGGCCTGTCCCTGTAACCGTGTCTCCGTCTGTAGTAGGCCTGTCCCTGTAACCGTGTCCTCCGTCTGTAGTAGGCCTGTCCCTGTACTGTACCGTCTGTAGTAGGCCTGTCCGTCCGTGTAGTAGGCCTGTCCCTGTAACCGTGTCTCCGTCTGTAGTAGGCCTGTCCCTGTAACCGTGTCTCCGTCTGTAGTAGGCCTGTCCCTGTAACCGTGTCTCCGTCTGTAGTAGACCTGTCCCTGTCCTCTGTAGTACCTGTCCCTGTAACCGTGTCTCCGTCTGTAGTAGGCCTGTCCCTGTAACCGTGTCTCCGTCTGTAGTAGGCCTGTCCCTGTAACCGTGTCTCCGTCTGTAGTAGGCCTGTCCCTGTAAACCGTGTCTCCGTCTGTAGTAGGCCTGTCCCTGTAACCGTGTCTCCGTCTGTAGTAGGCCTGTCCCTGTAACCCGTGTCTCCGTCTGTAGTAGGCCTGTCCCTGTAACCGTGTCTCCGTCTGTAGTAGGCCTGTCCCTGTAACGTGTCTCCGTCTGTAGTAGGCTGTCCCTGTAACCGTGTCTCCGTAGTAGACCTGTCCCTGTAACCGTGTCTCCGTCTGAGTAGCCTGTCCCTGTAACCGTGTCCGTCCGTGTAGTAGGCCGTCCCTGTAACCGTGTCTCCGTCTGTAGTAGGCCTGTCCCTGTAACCGTGTCTCCGTCTGTAGTAGGCCTGTCCTGTAACCGTGTCTCCGTCTGTAGTAGGCCTGTCCCTGTAACCGTGTCTCCGTCTGTAGTAGGCCTGTCCCTGTAACCGTGTCTCCGTCTGTAGTAGGCCTGTCCCTGTAACCGTGTTCCGTCTGTAGTAGGCCTGTCCCTGTAACCGTGTCTCCGTCTTAGTAGGCCTGTCCTGTAACCGTGTCTCCGTCTGTAGTAGGTCTGTCTGTCCCTCCGTCTTAAGTAGGCCTGTGTCTGTCCGTGTAGTGGCCTGTCCCTGTAACCGTGTCTCCGTCTGTAGTAGGCCTGTCCCTGTAACCGTGTCTCCGTCTGTAGTAGGCCTGTCCCTGTAACCGTGTCTCCGTCTGTAGGTCTCCGTGTCCCTGATGGTGCAGGTGGCAGTTCTTCTGAAGGCCTTGGTGAAAGACTTCGGCGTGGCAGCTCTGGTGAGGACACTCTGAACTCAACAACTCTCCTCTGCGTCTGGGGGGTGGGCATGTGCTTTTGTTTGGGGGTATGTCGTTTGGGGGTAGGGGGCGTGTCTGGTGGGTAGGGGGCGTGTCTGGCCTAATATCTCCTGTACCTGTGTTTAAGAAGACATTTTGAAGCGCGACAGAAAGCTACTTTCTGCCACTCACACAATAACTTAAATATGAGCTGCAAACTAATACTTAGCAGAACGAAACGCATGTAGTTAGTTAGTATTTTATAATTAGGCCAAAGAAGTGGCTTATTCCACCGTCTACAGCTCTAATCTGATTGTATTCCAAAAAAAGGAATTTATTGAACACATTCCACATAGTAATTATGGAAACTGTTTTGAGATTTTGACTATTGCTTGGTTATTGGCTTATCGAGTCACAGGGGTCACTCTGACAATTTGAGGTCACTTGGGCTACGGTCACACTGCAGGGTATGAGGCCCAATTTGGATTTTTTGTTTAAATCTGATTTTCGTAGGTGGTTGTTCACTTGACGTCACACGTAGTGCACTGCGTTTACGGGAGTAACAAGGCACGTTCCCCGGCCGTGTCCGCTCCTTTTAATGATGATCTCCTTAGTTTCTTTAAATCTCCCACAAAGGCATTTTATTCCCGCTGTCATTCCACCCAGGAGCGCTTAATCCCTCGCTCGGCCAACTCTTCCTCAATCTCTTTAAATCCCGCCCGATCTCGGTACAAACCCTCTATTTTTGCCTGAATTGATTTGTCACTTGACATATTGAGTTCACAAACTTCTTCCTTCTTCCACTGACAGACTCCTTCGTCAACTCCTTTGTCTGCCATTTCTCTCCACTTTCTGGCGCTTTGACTCAGAGTTGTGACATTTGTCCTGGAAATGTGGCCTATTGATGACGTTCAGATCGGATCTGGGGACGTGAGCGTTCAGACTGAAGTCCCATTCTAAAAGTACAGATCCATTTATTTCCACATTCAAAGGTGGCCTGGGTCGGGTTTGAAAAATGGGATGTGTGCTGTTCACACTGCCCTGGAAAAATGGACACAGGTCACATATGGGCCAAACATGGGATTTGACCTGCAGTGTGAGCGTAGCCTCGGCCACTCCAGGAGGCCAGCTTCAGACTTGTACCAGACCATCGCCAACCAATCATCTCTCTCTCAAGCACAAAACACTGATATTAAGGTAAACGATGCTCAAACATTTCTCTCCATTATGGGGTCAATCAGACACTAGTAATACAAAATTGTGATCAAATTTGTGTTGTTATTTTCATCTTAGAACTAATTTGGTCAGTAGAAAGGTGGTTGTATAAACGGTTGGAGCGCAGCAGTGATGATGTTGTCCGTGTTTCAGGTGACAAACCATGTGACGCGCAGTGCCACTGGGGTTGTGCGTCCTGCCCTGGGGGTCTCCTGGAGCCACCTGCCCCGCACTCGACTGCTGCTGGAGGGCCGAGCCGGAGCGCACACGGCCCCGGCTCCTGGAGGTCTGCCTCACTCATCAAGTCCTCCAGACAGGTGCGTGTGTGTGAAGGTGGAAGCAGGACAAGTCAAACATGAAGGAATCAATCCAAATACATAATGACGAGGAAACACTGTCACAAGGTTAAAGCTCGTTCAAGTTGATTAGCAGAATATATGCCTTTACATACTGTAGCTAAAAGGGAACTAAAGCCTTTTCTGTCCCTTTATACACAGGTTTATTTATATCTCTTCTTTTATTCAACTTAACGACGTAAAGGGGCACAAAAAAGAATATGCAAACCATAAGAATAGACGTTACAGGACAAGTAGGGTAGGGGTGGTTCATTACATTTGGGGTATTATTAGCTCAGAGTCCTTAAAGTGCAGATGACAGGTGAGACCACATATGTCATCAAAACGCATTGTCCCGGGCCGATACGTCCCCGCCGTGTTGAGACACCACATTCGGGCTTTAGATACTCCAGACGGATACATACTCTTTGGGGCTGTACTCAGTGAAAGTCCTGTGTCCTTTTCAGCCGTGTCTCCTGAGAGTGGACTTTGAGCTGAGCTGGTGGAGCTCCAGAGACGCACCTTCAGCCAAGAGGAAAGTGTCCCAGTCGTGCTGAGTCTGTGGGACAGACGCATCGCTGCTTCTGGACTGTTTGGTACTTTTGTACTTGACTGTTCTAGTTTTTCTTAATGTTGACAAAGAAAGGAAGAAGCTTTATTTTTTAAATGAAATAAAACTGCTGAGTCACAAATGAGTTTTATACTACTTTTAATGTGAGTCATGACATTCTTTTTCCCATTTGTAAAAAAAAATCAAATAAAGTATTCTACTCGCAATACTAAAGTATAAAGTATGTCATCAACAGCTATGGGGAAACGTTTTCTCAAACCAGGAAATATTTGTTCTACTGTAATAAGTATGAAGAGAAAACATACAAACAGAATCCCAGACAAACTGGCAGAAGATTCCTTGATCCTCTTCTGAGGTTTGTGTATTGCATCAATAAGAAACTAAAAAGTATCAATTCATATGTAGACGTTTTTTCTCTACTTAATTAAACAGGCTGATGTGTCCGTCTGGAGGAGTGAAGAAGCCTGCAGCATGTGACCACTTTCATCAGCTTTACAATTTCAAATGCTGGTCTCTTTTCAAAAGTTTTCACTCTGAAAATAAAACCTGGTTGGATTTTTTATTTCCTTGAATGTTTCACTGAATTTGGCAATGTACATTTTTAAAGGGTTTTTCTAAGTGTAAAAACCGAAGGAAAATTGACCAGCAGTGAAAAGGCTCTGAAGTAAATCACACTCTGGAAGTACATTTCCCATTCAAATCATTTCCCCATCGACAAAATATGATTCGAATATTACGACAGAGGCTAACCAGCTATGTGCTAGCTAACGTCCATGATGCTTTTATTTTCAGCCCAAAAAAAACCACATTTAAAACTTACAATTCAAATGCTAGAGAGTGTTATGTAGCCTCTTGTTACAGGTCATATCTGTGGAGAGACAAGGCCACAGTCACAGTAAATGAGTGTTTTGCCCCTGTAATGAAAGAAAAGGCTTTTATATGAATCAGTTTTGAAACATATGCTAAATTGACTTTCTCTTTTAACGCTGTTTAACATTGTTTCCTCATCAAAAGTTCCTCTCCCTCTGAGCCTCAAAAACACTCATGTTTTCAAGTCCATAAATCATCTCCACATTTGTTCTGAGCATTTCTGCCTCAAATCATGTCAGGGGGAGGTTTGTTTATTTCCTTCATGCAGCTCCCTTTTGTGCCAGTAGATGGAGCTCTAATTCCTGACATGGGAAACACCCGATAATAATGTAATGTGTGCTTTTTGTAAAACATGAGATGCTAAAGTCCATTGACTTCCTGTTCAAAACTGCAGAGCTGATAAGCCCCACCTCTTCATAGGGTTAAGCTCCCGTCATTTACATGTTTTTATTTTTGTGGCTACTACAAATCAATCCCAACACAACTGTGAGTAAACTAATGATGAGGGAACACTGGTTGTCACAAGGTTAAAAGCGTGTTAAAGTCTAAAAGAAAACTCAATGGGAACTTTACTTCCACAACCAGAGATGTGGAGGGAACTGCAGAGTGGAACAAACGCCCCACAGCAGCTGCAAAGCTGTGCGACTGCTGACATGAGAACGTGTAGAGTGTAGAGGTTTTATAGTGAGGTAGGTGAGGTCCGGCCGGGTCAGCAGGCAGGGACCAGGCGCCTCTTGCGGATGCACTCCCAGAGCCAGCCCGGGGACACCCTCTGCGCCGGGCTGTCGTCCTGCAGCTCGCCCATGGTGTGTGTGGCACAAGAACAGTCGTAGTCTGGGACCAGGTCTCCGTCATAGGCCACAAAGTACCTCCTGAGTGTGTGGAAGTCCTGCAGTGAAGAAGGCAGGTACAGCTTCACTCCACTGAAGATATCCAGCAGTGTCTGAAAAACAGAACAACACTCAGAACGTTATGAAGACGTGTTAAAGTGTTAACCTCTCATGTGACAGAATTAGGACAACAGTGGGATTAATTGCGACGAACTGTGATTTAATGAAGGTCTGTTTTTAAATGTGATTATTTGCTATTCATTTTTGAGTGATTTGCAATGAATGAGTTACAAAAATGTTATTGATTTTCACCCCTAATTTTGTCTTATCAATGTTGTTTTTGTCCACAAAAATGGAACATGACTATGGTGTGATATTTGAGTTCCTTGACAGTTTGGGAGTTGGTGCAGTCTGACCTTTTCCTTGGACGGCTCCAGCAGCTGAGCCGTGGCTTTGTGATGGCTCTGTCCGTTTGTGTGAGCCTCAGACTTCTTCACCTGCTCCACACACAAACACTACATGTCACACACGCACGCACAGACGAGGGTACTGCACTGCAGGGGGCGACTATACCTTCTTAGCACTGCCTGCCTCTGAGTCTGGGGTACGAGGCTCCGATTTCACTGCCTTTGCTTTGGGAGTGCCTGCAGGAGAACAGGGTCAAAGTATCAGACTCATTCGAAACATTTATTTGGGACAGTTTAGTTGCAGAAAAATACATGAAATATGGAATGTTTAAAATATATATATAATGATAATAATATATATCTCTCCATCCATCTTCTTCTAAGCAGGGACTCCCAGACTTCCCTATCCCCAGACACTTCCTCTAACTCCTCCGGGAGGATCCCGAGGCGTTCCCAGGCCAGCCGAGAGACCCTCAAGTGTGTCCTGGGTCTTCCCCGGGACCTCCTCCCGGTGGGACATACCCGAAACACCTCCCTGGGGAGGCGCCCAGGAGGCATCCAGAACAGATGCCCAAGCCACCTCAGCTGGCTCATCTTGACGTGGAGGAGCAGCGGCTCTACTCCGAGCTCCTCCCGTGTGACTGAGCTCCTCACCCTATCTCTAAGGGAGCGCCCAGCCACCCTGCGGAGGAAACTCATTTCGACCG
>BJKM01000533.1:487812-490312 GCA_015082035.1 Chaenogobius annularis
CAACGGTCCGATGCAGCGACCGCATCACTGCAGACGCTGCACCGATCGGCCTGTCAATCTCACGCTCCATCCTTCCCTCACTCGTGAACAAGACCCCGAGATACTTGAACTCCTCCACTTGGGGCAGGGACTCCCCACCCACCTGGAGAGGGCAAGCCACCTTTTTCCGGTTGAGAACCATGGCCTCGGATTTGGAGGTGCTGATTCTCATCCCAGCTGCTTCACACTCGGCTGTAAACCGTCCCAGTGCATGTTGCAGGTAGGATGGAGCCATCAGGACAACATATCTGCAAACAGCAGAGATGAATCTGTGTTCCAAACCCCCGCCTGACTGCGCTAGAAATTCTGTCCATAACAATGAACAGAAGGTGAAAGGGGCTGGAGTCAACTGGGAAATGTCTGTTTATTTATAGGCAAGGCAAGTTTATTTGTAGAGCACAATTCGTACACAAGGCAATTCAAAGTGCTTCACACAACAGGAAAAAATGCATTAAAATCACAAAGACATGGCAAATCTTAGTTCAAGACATAAAAGAGAAGAGTGCAAAGAAAAGCATTTCAGTCATATGCACAGCCAAACAAAACAGTTTTTAGTTTAGATTTGAACATTGCCAGAGTAGCGGCCTGTCTCACATCCTCAGGAAGACTGTTCCAGATTTTAGCTGCATAAAACTGAAACGCAGATTCCCCATGTTTAGTCCTGACTCTGGGCACCAGCAGGAGGCCGGTCCCTGAGGTCCTCAGAGTCCGAGATGGTTCATATGGCACTAACATGTCCGAGATGTACTTTGGTGCTAGGCCATGGAGAGACTTGTATACAAGCAGAGCTGCTTTGAAGTCTATTCTCTGAGCCACAGGGAGCCAGTGCAGAGACCTGAGCACAGGACTAATGTGATCGTACTTCCTGGTTCTAGTCAGGACCCGAGCAGCAGCGTTCTGGATGTACTGCAGCTGTTTTACAGCTCGTTTGGAGAGGCCAGTGAGCAGGCCGTTACAGTAGTCTAATCTACTAGAGACAAACGCATGGATAAGTCTCTCCAGGTCTGGTTTAGACACTATACTTTTGATTTTGGCAATGTTTTTTTAGATGGTAAAAAGCTGCTGATGTGATTGATCTGACGTGGCTGTTAAAATTCAAATCTGAGTCCATTATTACCCCCAGATTTCTAACTTGATTGTGTAGGTTTTAGAGCGAGACTCTGGAGGTGACAGTTAACAATTTCTCTTTGTTTCTGTGGGCCAAAGACGATGATTTCAGTCTTGTCTGAGTTCAGCTGGAGAAAGTTGTTTTGCATCCACACACTGATCTGTTGGATGCAGTGACAGAGTGAATCCACTGGTCCATATTCACCTGCCGTCAGTGAAACATAGATCTGAGTGTCGTCTGCATAATTGTGATAGGACACATTCTCGCTGCGTATCAACTGACCTAACGGCAGCATGTAGAGGTTGAACAGAAGGGGTCCCAGGATTGACCCTTGGGGCACCCCACAGGTCAGGGGCATCTGGTCTGAGACACAGTTACCAATTTCGATAAAGAACTTCCTGTCTTCCAGATAGGACTTTAACCAGTTTAGAGCAGTGCCAGTGATGCCCACCCAGTCCTCTAGTCTCTGTAAGAGGGTCCCATGATCGACAGTGTCAAAAGCAGCACTCAGATCTAACAGAATTAAGACTGAGGCTTTGCCCGCGTCAGTGTTCAGGTGGATGTCATTTGTCACCTTGACAAGAGCAGTCTCAGTGCTGTGATGAGGTCTAAAACCTGACTGGAAAACATCAAATGAGTTGTTTATTAAGAGGAAATCAGTGAGCTGTTGGTAAACAACCTTTTCAAGGACTTTGCCCCAAAATGGCAGATTAGAGATGGGCCGGTAATTACTCAGTACTGCGGCATCAAGACTGCTCTTCTTTAGGAGAGGCTTTATGACCGCAGTTTTCAAAGACATTGGGAATGTTCCAGATTGAAGCGACATGTTAACTATTTGAGTGAGTGGTGCTAACAAACTGTTCAGCACAGACTTTAGAAATCTGGAGGTAACACATCGAGGCAGCATGTAGATGAACTCAGGCTGGTGATGATCTCCTGGACAGTTTTGTCAGTTACAGGTGCAAAGTGAGTCAGCTCTAAGTGTGTAGGTGGTTTGAGGGTTATTTTTTGCATTGTAGAAATTGATAGCATTTTTAATGCCCTGAACTTTGTCATTAAAGAATAATGCAAACTCATTACACTTGGATGTGGAAATGAGTTCTAACGGCAGCTGAGCTGGAGGGTTTGTTAATCTGTTTACTGTGGCAAACAGGACACGCGAGTTGTTACTGCAGCTTCCAATTATTTCAGAAAAATATCCTTCCCTAGTTCTACATAAAATGAGGTTGTACATGTACAACTTCTCTCTGTAAATCTCTTTCTGAACCTGGAGCTTCGACTTGCGCGCCATTTTCGTTCGGCCCGGCGGCACTCCCTTTTCTGTGCCCTGACCGAATCATCATTTCTCCATGG
>BJKM01000533.1:495312-563501 GCA_015082035.1 Chaenogobius annularis
GGTGGCACTCTTCCAGTCCTTGTCGTCTCTGACTCGGGTCATTCGAGGGAAGCGGATGGAGATCCCGTCTGCTGTGTGCATTTCAGACTTGGAGAACTCTGCTCCAGTTATTTCCCACACCGGAGCGCTCTATATATACACACACACACAAAATAAGAGGACCATTGACTCTCTAAATAAAGCAATACACTACATGCAATATAAAAAGGTTTCTAGTCAGTTTGGTTTCTCCGTACATAGAATGAACCGGGAAACAACAGCCCATCTGATCTGCTGTTAAAAATGATTTATTATTTAACTGAATCCACTTTATCCATAGCTATGGACATTGTAACCTCAAATGCATTTTTCTTCTATTTATTAAAGTTTGAAGTCCAAAATAATTTACATTTGAATTTTCACACTAATATTTATTAAGATCTCCATTACTCAAATACACGATAATGAAAATCCCTTCTGTATTTACAGTATTTTGTTTCTAATATTGCTACGTTTCCATGGAGCAGTACAGTACAGTACAGGATTTGGTCAGGGCACAGAAAAGGGAGTGCCGTCGGGCCGAGCGGAAATGGCACAAGTCAAAGCTCCAGGTTCAGAAAGAGATTTACAGAGAGAAGTTGTACATGTACAACCTCATTTTATGTAGAACGAGGGAAGGATATTTTTCTGAAATAATTGGAAGCTGCAGTAACAACTCACGTGTCCTGTTGCCACAGTAACAGATGAACAAACCCTCCAGCTCAGCTGCCGTTAGAACTCATTTCCACATCCAAGTGTAATGAGTTTGCATTATTCTTTAATGACAAAGTTCAGGGCATTAAAAATGCTATAAATTCTACAATGCAAAAAATAACCCTCAAACCACCTACACACTTAGAGCTGACTCACTTTGCACCTGTAACTGACAAAACTGTCCAGGAGATCATCACCAGTCTGATAATGATCCAAGATGGCGCCGCAGACGGATGCCCTGGCCTTTAGGTGCTCTTTGTTTTGTCTGTTTTTGTTCGTAAATTGTGTGTCTGCGTGCTCTTACACCCGTGAAGAGCTCTTGTCCTTCCGAACCACAACGGACCTAGTTCCAGTTTTTTAAGTTTCTCTGCTGCTGAATTAGCCCTTCTTTTGGCTAAAAGAGTGAGACGCCGTGCCGGGGTCCTCGTACGGCTCAGGAGACGCGGTACACGGACGGTACCTGGGATTTTCCTCTCCAACGTTCGCTCACTCTCCAACAAAATGGACGAACTGGCGCTGCTGATGAGACGAAACAAACAGACACTTTTCTTCATCTCCTGTTTTGTGTTTCACGGAGACGTGGCTCAGTGAGCCGATCCAGGACGGCGCCGTGCAGCTCGAGGGGTTTAGCCTTTTTCGTGCGGATCGTCATAAGGGTCTCTCCGGGGGTAAAACACGCGGCGGAGGAGTCTGTTTTACATCAACAACGCCTGGTCTTCAGATGTGACTGTGATCTCCAAACACTGCTCTCCTGATCTGGAATATCTCTTCATTAACTGCAAACCATTCTACTCTCCACGTGAGTTCGCCACATTCATTCTGGCTGTTGTTTACATCCCGCCGAGCGCAAACGTGCACGTGGCACAGCGCGCGCTCGGGGACCAGATTCTGAGTGTGGAGCGGACGGACTTCCCGGACTCCTTGTGTATTATCCTGGGGATTTTAACAAGGGGAATCTCAGCCACGAACTACCAAAGTACAGTTTATTAAAGTTCCGACCAGAGAGCAGAACACGCTGGATCACTGTTACACAACGGTCAGTAACGCCTTCCGGCCGTGGCTCGCGCTGCTCTCGGCTTCTCAGATCACGCCATGGTTCACCTGATCCCCACGTACAGACAGAGGCTGAAGCTCTCCAAACCTGCAGTGAGGACCTCTAAGAAGTGGACCAATGAGGCAGTGGAGGAGCTACGTGCGTGCTTGGACATTACAGACTGGGAGGTCTTCAGAGCTGCCGCAGAGTTTGGATGAGAGACACGGACACTGTGACGTCATACATTCGATTCTGTGAGGACAGCATATACCAACACAAACCAAAGTCACTTTCAACAATGACAAACCCTGGTTCACTCCAAAACTGAGGCAGGTAAGGCAGCAGAAGGAGGCAGCGCACAGGGCTGGAGACAGGGGGCGCTACAAAGGTGCAAAGTATGGATTTAGCAAAGAGGTTTTCTCGAGCGAGATCACAGTACAATACGCGTCTGAAGCAGCAGTTCTCTGACAACAACCCCGCCTCCGTGTGGAGGGGGCTCCGGCTCCTCACCAACCACAAGCCCCGAGCCCCCCCTGCTGCAGACAATCGGAAACTGGCTGAGCAACTTAACACCTTCTACTTCCAGGTTTGATGTGACCACCCCCTCCCCCACGGTGGCCGCCTCCGCCAACCCAAACCTGGTCACCCCCCCATCTCCCCCACCACCCTCTCAGTTCAGGAACAGGATGTTCACAGGCTATTTCGGAAATCCAACCCCCGAAAAGCTGCTGGACCAGACGGCGTCTCTGCCGCTACATTAAGACCTACGCCAGGATCCTGTTTGTGGACTTCAGCTCTGCTTTCAACACCATCCTCTGCTCTGCTCCAGGACAAGCTCTCCCAGCTCAACGTGCCTGACTCCACCTGCAGGTGGATCACTGACTTCCTGAACGGATCGGAGGCAGTACGTGCGGCTGGGGAAGAATGTCTCAGACACTCGGACTATCAGCACAGGAGCTCCACAGGGCTGTGTACTTTCCCCTCTGCTCTTCTCCCTGTACACAAACTGCTGCACCTCCAGCCACGACTCCGTAAAACTGATCAAGTTTGCGGACGACACCACCTCATCGGGCTCATCTCGGACAGTGAGGAGTCTGTCTACAGGAGGGAGGTGGACCCGGCTGGTGTCCTGGTGCAGCGGTAACAACCTGGAGTTCAACGCCCAGAAGACAGTGGAGATGATCGTGGACTTCAGGACTTCGTCGAGACATTCAGAAACAAAATGCACAATGCACATAAATTTCATCGCAGTTCATTGTTGTCAGCTGTAGATACAATGCAGAGAGAGTCTGTCTCGGCCTTTAGAGCTCTCGGCCTCGCCGCTTCAGAGCTCTCAGGCCGTCAGAGCTCTCGGCCCTTCAGAGCTCTCGGCCGTCAGAGCTCTCCAGGATTTTGGTCTTGGCACTTAATCGAAGGGAACATGTATATCAGCTCTGTTTACTACATTAACAATACATTTTAGCCGTAGAAAGTTTAGGGATGATTACGAGTGTTTTCAGCAGACGAACACCCGCTCTCAATCTCTTAAAAAGTCTAGGAGAAAACAGCGGCGGAGCAGGGCAGCCGGACTCTGTCCGCCCGTTCTCACACATGTTTGGCCACTGCCTGCACATACTGTATGAGTTCTTTCTCAGGAGAACCAAGGAGTGGCTCTGTAAGAAGCAGATCAAGGTTCTGGAGTGGCCTAAATCCAATAGAAAACCTTTGGAGGGAGCTGAAACTCCATGTTGCTAAGCAACAGCCCTGAAACCTGACAGATCTAGAGAAGATCTGTGTGGAGGAGTGGGCCAAAACCCTGCTGCAGCGTGTGCAAACCTGGTCAAGACCTACAGGAAACGTTTGACCTCTGTAACTGTAAACAAAGGCTTCTGTCCCAAATATTAACAGATTTTCTCAGATGTTCAAATACTTATCTTCCTCACTGTATGTTGTGTGCACATTTATATGGGCTCCTTTCCACTCTGAGCCCATGTGCTTTTTATGGTAAATGTGAGCGCAGAAGTGACCCAGTGACCCAGTGACCCCACAGTCACCCCACAGTCACCCTCAGTCACCCCTCAGTGACCCCTCAGTGACCCTCAGTGACCCCACAGTGACCCCACAGTGACCCCACAAGTGACCCCCAGTGACCCCACAGTGACCCAGTGACCCAGTGACCCACAGTACCCCACAGTCACCTCAGTCACCCCTCAGTGACCCCTCAGTGACCCCTCAGTGACCCCACAGTGACCCACAGTGACCCACAGTGACCCCCAGTACCCCACAGTGACCCCACAGTGCCCCACAGTGACCCCACTAGTGACACAGTGACCCCTCATGACTCCTCAGTGACACCCCTCCAGTGACCCACAGTGACCCCACAGTGACCCACAGTTAGACCCCAGTGACCCCTCAGTGACCCCTTCAGTGACCCCTCAGTGACCCTCAGTGACACTCCTCAGTGACACACAGTGACACACAGTGACACACCAGTGACACACAGTGACTCCTCAGTGACTGCCTCATTGACCCCTCAGTGACCCCTCAGTCAGTGACCCCTCAGTGAGTGACCCCTCAGTGACCCAGTAACCAGCAACAGTCTTCTTTTAGAAATACCTCATTTACAACAGTTTTTCTTTGATAAGAGCCAGTTCTCCACTGTCTGTCTCCAGACAGCTGCTCACAGTGGGTGTGTAAAACATCTGAGACGAGAGAGAAGAGCAGAAAGGAGACAGAGAGGAGACACAGAGGGGGGGAGGAGACACAGAGGGGAGGGAGAGGAGACACAGAGGGAGAGAGGAGACCACAGAGGGGAGAGAGGGAGAGACCAGAGGGAGAGAGGGACCCAGAGGGACCCAGAGAGGAGACCCAGAGGAGAGAGGAGACCCAGAGGGAGAGAGGAGACCACGAGGGGAGAGACAGAGGAGGAGACAGGGAGAGAGAGACAGGGAGAGAGGAGACCAGAGGGAGAGAGGAGACCCAGAGGGAGAGAGAGACCAGAGAGAGGAGACCCAGAGGGAGAGAGGAGACCAGAGGGAGAGAGGAGAGAGACCACAGAGGGAGAGAGAGACACAGAGGGAGAGAGGAGACACAGAGGGAGAGAGGAGACACAGAGGGAGAGAGGAGACACAGAGGGAGAAGGAGACAACAGAGGGAGAAGGAGACGCAGAGGGAGAGAGGAGACGCAGAGGGAGAGAGGAACAGGGAGGGCAGACAGAGGGAGAGAAGGAGACACAGAGGGAGAGAGGACACAGGGAGAGGGGAGACGCGAGGGAGAGAGGAGACACAGAGGGAGAGAGGAGACGCAGGTTCATTTAGACATGTTGTATAAGTTAGAAAAAATGAACTGAGTAATGATATTACTGCGTGGATTTTTTTTTTTATCCCGAAAGTGGGCGCACCAGAAATAGTTTGAGAAGCACAAAATAATATATAATGCACAATTGTATGTATTTACACTACATGGTAATACATACTTTTTGTGTTCTGACCACTCCAGGTTCCTTCTTGGGTAATGTCTAGTCCTGGGAACGGCCTTAGTTTGGAGGTCTTTTAAAGATCGTGTTGATCTCAGTCTTGACCGTCAAAAGTCTCGGCCTTGACACTCGGTGGTCTCGGCCTCGCCTTGGCCTCGCCTTACTTACACGCAAGAGTAAGTCACACCCACACCCGTTTATCATGCCCAAAGTGGTCTGGGCTGACTGTAATGGAAACGTTACCCGCTTTGGGGAAGCCGCTACCTAACTGACTACGCCTAGCATACCGCTCCCGTGGAAACGTGGATTATGTCAGCACCATGAAGCAAAAGATTTAAACTGGGCTCTGTCCACTTTCCAGAACGATCAGTATACTTATGTCAACTGCTGCACTCACCTCAGGGTCGCGGATAATAAAGTCTGGGTAGTAATTCTTGACTATCTTGAGCCAGCCGGGGAGCTTGCTGGGGTCCTGCACACACAAACACACACGCACACACTTGTCAGTCATGTACTTTGCACAGGTTGACGTGTCAGCTAGTTCCGAGCAGAAATGGGAGAATTTACCTTGCTAATCTTGACCACGTCCAGCTCCTTCTGCAGGCGGGCCAACATGGCGTCGTCGTAGCCCCCCGAGCATTTGGTCACAGTGCACCACTTCCCCGAGTCAGGGTCTAAGCAGCCCATTAGGAAACTGGACATTATGCCCCCTGGTGGCACAAAACGACAATCAATGCTTTAGTGTCTAATACAAAGTCCAGATCCTCCATATATAATTGTGTTTTTATATTTCTTTAACCCTTGGCTACCTAAGGTATTTTTAGTTGAGCATTATTAGAGCCAAGGGTTAACCCTAACCCTCCAAATTCTCCTTCGGAACTCCCTGAAAGGAAACAGTCACAAATTTAAGAACTTGTGAAACCAGCTTAGAGACAGGCTCACGCTGTTAAGGAGCTGAGAAGATGCACGAAGAACATGCACAGGCTGCATATCTGCATCGTTGCAGAAGCGATCAATAAATAAATAAAATGTGTAATATTTTTTTCAAAAACAATATAGCCTTTTCCAAGGCAACCACATATTATATGTTGTTTGAAAACTCTTGAGCTAAATATGCAGAGCTCGCATTCAAATGCTAACAAGCCGGGTGGAGAGCTTACACCTTTCCAGTGGAAGTTGGCGGCAGAGGCTACACAGACAGTGCCACCCAGAGGTTCATTAAGACCGTTGGAATCAGAGGCCCATGACTGATAAAGGCCCTAAAAGTCATGGCAGAAGATGCAGAACAGAGGAGATTCTGGCTGCTCAGGAGAGACAAGGCATGGAGGAGAGATGGATCCTAGGGCAGCTGCCAGGAGTGTGGTAGGAAGACGCCTCCACCACTGCTCCTCCACCTACACGGCACTGGGCGAGGTGCGTCAAAGCAGAAATGCCCAGCAGGTGGCATCACCTGTGCTCAAACTTGATTTGAATTACTACCTGTATCTCTCCTCAATAGCTATAAAGTCATTTCTAGCTTGGAAATGTATTTTAGGTCTTCAAATTCATTTCAAATATAAGTAGTCAATAAATACCACATATGATGCTTATTGTGAACCATTCAGATTATTTGGCTATATTTTGAGCCATTTTGCCAGCAGAGTTTTGACATTGAAGTGATGCCATACATCATGCCTCGTGCAGCTGACTTGTAGAAACACACAAAAGTGGTCTTATTTTTAAGAAATAATCAACCGTTTTGATGAGGAATGTAAAATATGGCTGGAGCAACTTTTTCACTGGATTTCTGAATGAGCCATGGCTCTTTTCAAAGCTTGAAGCCTCAAGAGTCAGGTCCAGCAAACGGTAACGGCCCTCCTACTGTCTGAAGTTATGAGCCGTTATGTAACATTGTGTTGTGGGCGACCACCAGACTTAAATTCACCTGACTGAGGGTTAGGTTTTAGGGTTTTTGGATTAACTCATCGTGACTTTGGGCCTTAGGCGGTTACACCCTGGACAGGGACCAGCGCGTCACAGGGTTCACAGAGACAGAGACACAAAGACAAACATTCACTCTCATATTCATTCACTAGGGGCAATTTACCAGAAAGAACCCACAGTAACAGAGGAAGAACATGCAAACTCCACCAAGAGAGATCATGTGATGATGGTCTGGCCCAAGAATTGAATCCATGATCTCCTTATGGCGAGGTGAGAGCTCTAACCGCTCTGCCACCGTGCATCCTGAATTCACTGTAATAAATATTACAAAAAGACGCTAAAGGTCAGAGCAAAGAGGTACAGACCGTTTGAGCCCTTTCCGTAGAAGGCCCCCAGCACCACCAGGTCTGCAGTGTCGGCCATGGCCCCTTCGTTCAGGTAGTCCTTCTTCACCTTCAGCCAGTGGCGCTTCCCTGGTTCATAAGAGCCCTACACACACACACGCACGCACACACACACGCACACCCACACACGCACACCCACATGCATACACGCGCACATATACACATGCACACACATATATGCACGCACGCATGCACGCACACACACACATACACACACACGTACGCCCACACACACACACACACACACACGCCCAAACACACACGCACTTTAAACGTGTGTAAGGAAGTTGTACAATGAGCTCAAACTGCTCTTCTCATTCTCAGTGGTGGAAGAATGTACAATCACTGATTTGAGATCAGTTAAATGTGTTGAATTTGATAAAGAATTGTACTGATATTTGGTCAACATAGGTCCATTCGAATCAATTACATATTTTTCAAGTGAATTTTATGGGTATATTTTTTATTTTCTTAAAGCTGGGACTTTAACTAAAGAATGTGTCTAAAATAACCCTCAAACCAAATGAATTGTACTTTCTACTTTCCAATCCAGTTCTAAAATTCAATATAGTATAAACAAGACGTTCATAGGTATTTACAAATAAGGAGTTATTATCATCAAGAAATTAAGCAAAGCAATGACCATTATAACCTTCTGACTGAAATTTGTGTTAAGGCTTATAACTCAGAACAGACATTCTACTAAATACATAAAACTGAGTGGGAAAGAGAAGGTCATTTTGTTCTTCCCAGTCGAGGACCACAAAATCACCCGTTTCATTATTTTATAGTAAATGTAAAAAGTATTCACAGCAGAAAGTAAAGTGTTGAGCTCTCAGTACTGTACTCTGTAGTACTTACTTTCCACCACTGGTCATGAGTCCTTACTAACACCACAGAGTACACATAACATGTTTCTCTTACAATAGAGCATTTTGCCGTTCCAAAACAAAGGTAAGTGTACATAACAGCTATAGAATTCTACACAGAAATGTCTTCAGTCTTTTGATAAAAATTGTGGAAATTAAACGGACCTTTCTAAAGTATTGTTTTTTTCCTCTCCTGTAAAGTTCCCTGAATGTCACTTATGCTATTTTGATTGCCAGCCCTTGGTATAGCACACAGAGGCCGTGAAAGAGAGGAGAAAAGTACACTAACCTTGAGGTCTTTGAGCACCAGCCCCTCCAGTCCTTCTCTGATGACTCTGGTGATCATATCGGCCAAGTCTGCTGCCCTCTGCCAACAACAAGACACTGATAATGGACCTGGGTGAGCTGAAACACCAGAAGATGCTTGCACTGCAGCAGCCTTAAAGGAGACATATTATGCTCCATTGACACATTTAACTATGTTATCAACATTAGTTGCATTTTATATTTGTTCATGCACGTTTGAGGAATCCTGTATTTGAGGCTTGTGAGCTCAGAGCCCTCCATCCCTGCCCACATTTCTTATTTTGGGGTCTTACTCTGGGGTCCCATTTCAAAAAGCAGGTTCAACCCTGAGTTTAATTGTATTTAATTGTCATTCGACTTCGACAGGGTCACCTCAGTTTCCCGTTTGAGAAAACGACACTGTTGTGCAGGGGTTAGCGCGCTCGCCTCACAGTAAGAAGGTCCTGTGTTTGCGTCCCAGGCAGCGTGGGGCCTCTGTGTGGAGGCTGCATGTTCTCCTCGTGTCCATTTATGGCCTTCCTAAAATCCACAAAGGGGATGTTCCACATAGACACATTGTGTGCAGCACCCACAAGCATTTAACAACCATCTTGGCCCCATTGGTGCGGAACACGGAACATCAAGTGGAAAACACACACATTTGTGGACAAAGTGAAACATCTCCAAATGGACCCAGATGACCTGATGGTTTCGTATGATGTGGTGTCCCTGTTCACCTGCATCCTGCCCTCTGAGGCAGTAGCAGCGGTTAGGACGAGGCTGCAGAAGACACCACTTACAGGAAAGAACCAAACTGACACCTGAACACATCTGCAACCTATGTGACATCACTTACTTTCAATTTTGGGGACAGGTCTACAGACCGATTCAGGTCTGTGCCATGGGCTCGCCCGTCTCTCGCATCCTGGCCAAATTGTAAAAGGAGCAGTTTGAGAAGAAGGCACTGACCTCCTTTTCAGGCACTCCTCCAAGTCTTTGGTACCACTACATGAACTACATGGTTCCACTACATGGTACATCAATGCGGTGGACCCGAATATCAGGTTTACAAGAGAAGACGCTAAGGAGAACCGCTTTCTTGAATGTTCCACTATCAGAGAGGACGGGTCCAGATAGAAGTATATAGGAAACCTACACACACGGATCAGTACCTGCTCTTTGGCTCTAAGCACCCACTACAGCAGGGCTGGGAGTGATCAGGACATTACAACACAGAGCTCAGGAATAGCCCATCAGCTCAGAGGGCAAAAGAAGGAAAAACATGTCCAGAAGGCCATTTCAGCCTGTGGTTAACAAAGGTAAGAGTCAAAAAACAAGACAATCGGGAAACCGAACCAAGACAGACTGAGGTCTCTATCCGTTATGTCTCGGGACTGCAAAGAATTTTTTGACAACATGAAGTCCCTGTTTATTTCAAACCAGGCAACCAGGCATGCCTACACAAAAACAGAGCATTGGATAGTGTATTCTATCCACACTCGAGTTCAGGACCCCAAAGCGCCGTGCATCTTCATCTCAAAGCCACAAATCACTCTATTAAAGATAGTGAGGAGAAGGTTCTGAGCAGGAGAAAAGATGGTTTGAAAGAGGAGTTAAGGAGGCAACCGGCCCTCTGAGCTGGTGGGCTATTCCTGGGCTCTTTAAACAGAAATGGAGGTTTAAGGTTCAGTCTACCGGTCGTGTACAGCTGTATTTTGTATTTGGTAACATAAGATTAGTTTCAGGTGAAACGCGAAGTATAAACAAAGAGAAAAACAGGGCAGGCTATTATCAGGAGGCTCCGCCCGGTGGGCGGGGCTTACCCAGAGTAGGATAGTTCTGAGTTCTCAGACTCGATCCACAGATTGAGAATGACTCTTGGATGAGAGTCGAAACGTCTTGTTTTTCGAAAACTGAATCTTTTTCTACAATGAAACACTCCTGGATGAATGAGGGATTACACCGACCTAACAATCAAACAAGGATAACATTTTAACATTTGACATGTTAAACATTTTTAACATTCAAAAAATGGAATTTAATTTGAAAAAAATAACCTTTTTGTCCGACTCTGGAGATGGGACTTTTGTTGTGCTGTAATTTTTGTTTTATTTTTTTGTATTGTTTACTTTCTCTCTGTGTGTTTGAAAAAAAAAACATCAAATAGAAAAATCTTTATATGCATTTAGAATTGCTTTTAGGTGTTTCCAGTTATTAACAGAGCTTTTTTATTTCTCCTACAAACTGCAGCAGTGGTATGAAAGGTTCCACCCAAAGTGAGCACTTACCGTGACATGCTTCATCTCAGAGAAGAGGATTCTGTTCGGCACCTCCATCATGTTATCATGGAGGAACTTCCTGCGCTCAGACAAAGGCCTGGAGGACAGTACATTTAGGGAAATACAAAGAATAGTTCAACCTGTTCATGAGTTTCAGGCAAATTATTCCTTCCTGATTTGAAGGATTTTGGGATATTGATTTGATTAGTGCCATTCCCATTACAACAAAGGACCATTGCCATGTCAAATCCTTAATATGAGGAAGTAATTCTTCTGTCTGAAACCCATAAATAGTATGTTAACCACTTTCCTTCGGAAATGCTCATGCAGTAGTCTTTTCTCTTCACATAGAGAATGGAAGTGCTTATAACAGCTATCATATGTGACATGCGACACAAATGGGTTATTTTATTATTATTCATTGCATTATATTATTCAGAAAAGATTTATTATAGGCCTGCACAATATTGGAAATGATTGCAATATGTGAAATACTGCGATATCAATATTGCCACGATACTTGGAAAATAATTTCAGTTATATACATGCTCATGCCTCAATGTATTTGACCAAATAAAAACTCAAGAGCTGAAGACTAATCTAGACTGAATAATGAAAATCATGAGTAGAATCCTGCCATTTTTCAGGGTTTTCCTTTTAAAAACAGTAAATTTCTTTTACCCTTGGTGTTGTTGCGATCTATTTGGTTTGTTGCGATACATTATTGTGTCAGCCAATATTGCGATACAGACCATTTAATAAATTGTGCAGCCGTAATTTATAATAGAAACGGCTGAATGATTTTTGCTAATGAAATGTCCCTCATTCTAAAGCTCACCTCTCCATGAGGCTGACTCCGTTGAAGTAGATGCAGTCGAACACAAACAGGCACACGTTGGCATCCTGGAAAGCAGCTTTCTGTGGACGCAAATAATGGCATCAACATGTTTTAAACTGTAGTGTGTGGTGGAATTTTCAATGAGCTTCATCAGTGTTGCCTATTTGTGTCCTAAAATATAAAACATTGGTTTAGGAAGAGCGTGTTAAAACAGTAGGGGGAATGCTTGCCTGGTCAGCCAAGACTACATGCTTTTTATTACATGACTACATGGTTTCTATACTATACAAAGACCTGTAGTCTGAGCCTCATCTCCCCCAGTAGATGGGCATGATTGACAGTTGGATTAGCCAATCAGAGAAACATGTGGGCCATCTGTATCAAAACAAACATGGTGGTTTAGTGCAAAAAGAAAAATCGGATACAAAGGACTGAACAATATTGCAGATTTCTGCACTAAACTCGCTAAAATCTGAGTTGAGGAAAGATTGACTTTGTTCAATACAGGATTGTAATTCAGGTTTGACCACATGGTATAGGTCTATCAGTCTCCAGGATAAGAACAATCTGCAGAAGATGATCAAGGTGATGAATATGAGAGAGGCTCCATGTCCATCCCTCAGCTCATTAAAGAAACTAATGATGTTGTACTCTTGTTTTCACAACACAAAATCAAGGCAAAAAACAAAACCAAACATAATAACACAAGTAAAAACAAACTGTACTAAATAATGTGTCACTACACTACTTAATGTTGAAAGCCAGTCTGAATAAATACGTTTTAAGCCTGGATTTAAAAAGGCTAGTCTGTGATGGTGGGCATGTCGGGTTACCTTGTGAACTCCTAAGGTCCCAAAGGGCAGGGGTTTACTGTCTTACTTGTGAACTCCTAAGGTCCAAAGGGCAGGGGGTTACTGGTCTTACCTTGTGAACTCCTAAGGTCCCAAAGGGCAGGGGTTTACTGGTCTTACCTTGTGAACTCCTAAGGTCCCAAGGGCAGGGGTTTACTGGTCTTACTTGTGAACTCCTAAGGTCCCAAAGGGCAGGGGTTTACTGGTCTTACCTTGTGAACTCCTAAGGTCCCAAAGGGCAGGGGTTTGCTGGTCTTGGTGTCAATCAGCAGCACCTCTGCATCCAGGATCATGCTTTGGCCTCCAGGGAATGCCTTGGGGATGTAGTCTTTGAAATGAGCCACCTGAGGAAAAAGGCCACAGTCAGAGTCATGTGATAAAACCCAAGTGCCCAATATTATATTGCACATTGTTAAGCATGATCAATATTGACAAAAATGAAAATGTTTGTCGCAGTTTCATTCTTTGGCCCACAGACCTTGTGCGGGAGGACGGGCTTGAGGCTGCGGCTGAAGTAGCTGAAGGTGTCTCCGCTCTTGTGCACCTGGACTCTCTCTCCGTCGTACTTGATCTCAGAGTACATGCCGTTTGGACACTTCTTCATAGCATACTCCACAGACTTGCATGCCTCTGCCTAAAATACACAAGGTCATCACGAATGTGTCAGCAAACACCAAAGCATTCTAGGACAAGAGGGCAGATTTGATGACATGATGAATAATGGCATCACTGTAAGACAAAATGAAAACATTTATTTAGCTGTAGAAAAAGATTCAGTTGTAGTCATCTGGACTGTTTTTAGAAAAAACAAACATTTCGACTCTCATCCAAGAGTCATTCTCAATCATGTGAAACAAGTCTGAGAACTCCTGTTTATATCCTACTCTGTGAAAGCCCTGCCCACAGGCCGGGACCTCCTGATAATGGGCCATTGAAACCAAATGGGATCTATTGGGTCTATTGTTCACTGACTTAGGCTGCCTCCTCACATAGTACCTGATTAGCATCAGAATGCCATTATAAACAACGGGAGGTTGAATCTAAAACCTCCATTAAGATTTAAGGAAGGATCCTCTTTTTTAACAAAGATGGCCTCCTTAACTCCTCTTTCAAACCATCTTTTCTCCTGCTCAGAATCTCCCCCTCACTGTCTTCAATAGAGTGGTTTGTGGCTTTGAGATGAAGATGCTCTGCGCTTTTCTGACAGTCCCGAGACATAAGGGATGTCCCTTATGTCTCGGGACTGTCAGAAAAAACTGCAAAAGAATTTTTAGACAACACAAAGTCCCTGTTTTATTTCAAACCAGGAACACGTTAAGACAAAAACTAGTTCACTCCTAAAGGACAAGATGCTCCCGACACAGAAAAAACAGAGCAATGTAGTGTATTCTATCCAATGCAGTGAAGAAAGTTGTAAAGAGCGCCACATAGGGGAGACTAAACACCACTTCACAAGAGGCTTTATCAGCACAGAAGACACACGAGTTCAGGACCCCAGAGCGCCTGTGCATCTTCATCTCAAAGCCACAAACCACTCTAAATGGTAACATAGTTTCTAAATGTATTTATACACACTCAGTGTGAACACTGGGCCCGTTTAGATGAACACACAGCTGATATCCTGGTAGGAATGGAAGAAAGGCACACACGAAGCTCTTCCTCAACAGTCTCTCCCTTTTTTTTTTTTTTTTTTTTATTATCTTTACAGTCAGGCTTGATTATTAAAAGCTCAGCTCACACAAATATGTTGTGGAAAATGGGAGCAATATTGAAATGGCTTTGTTGGCCAGAATGTGGACGCTACTACTGGCAGCAGCCAAAAACTGTCCAAAGGATCCAGTCGAAAGATCAGCAAAGTTAAAGCTTTAAACCACCATCTTGTTTCAGTTAAATTAGTTATGTCTTTCAAACAACTGATGCTGAGCTGTATAGGTCCCTAACCAGTCAAGGCATTCGGTGAAGTCCGAAGAGAAATAAAAATGACAACTTCTCCTGAAGAGTTTTCAAATGTTTGATTCTATTCTCCTATCATGTTCTGTCGCTGTCCTCGTTCTTCACAGTGCAGCAGTGTTGATATCACTGTTTTGCCGCTTCATGGGTCGGCGAGTGGGAACATGTCGAGGTTGCCATGTTTTTCGCGGTTTTGTGCACATGTTGCCAGTGCTGCAGCCTGGTGCCCTTTAAAAAACAAAATCCCTTCATTTTATCAGTGCTTGCAAGCAGGATTTTATTTCGCCCTTGCATCCGTGAGTTCAGTTCATTCAAATGATGAAATATATCAGCCAGGTATGCCAGCTTTGCACACCAGTCATCAGTTGCAAGCAGCTTTGAGTAATCAGCCCTCTCATTTGTCAGAAATACTTGAAGTTCCTCTCGCAGCTCATACACACGTGTTTTTCTGTAAGCGTACAAAACAGTCTATTCGGCTTGTTTTGAAGGGGCGGGTGTTTCGTTTGAGATGGCGTTTCAGCTTGCCTGGCACCATGGCGCTGTTAGATCGGCTTCTCTCCACACACCAAGCAATAACGGTGTCGTCACATCTCCGGTGAAAGTAAATCCGAATGTCTTTTTTTCTTTTGTCCACAACTCATACTGGGGCCTTCATCTGGGTCAGGATTTTGTCCAGGTCCCGGTTTGGATTTGGCTGTTCCCCCCTTCAACAACGTCTCCATCAGCGGCTACCTGCATGGATGTCACCTGTCATGTTCAGCTCCAATTCTATTCGTGTCGGTGTAATCCCTCATTTCGTCCAGGAGAGTTCCATTGTAGAAAAAGATTCAGTTGTTTCATCTGGACTCTGTTTTTTAGAAAAAACGAAAACGTTTCGACTCTCATCCAAGAGTCATTCTCAATCAGAGAAACAAGTCTGAGAACTCCCGTTTTATATCCTGCTCTGCGAGAGCCCTGCCCACAGGGCGGGACCTCTTGCTAATGGCCCAATTCTATTGTCTTTTTATAGGCCAATTAGCCCGTCTGCTGCCTCCCAGTGACATAGAAGAGTATTACTCTAACGCTCACTTTATTACAGCACAGACACTCGACAATGGCTTATTATTTGCAAATTGGATAATATCCCGGTATACCTGACGACCTCTCACGGTACAGTAGTGTGCCGCGGCACAGGTTGAAAATCACTGTCCATTTTGGCATTTTAGCCCCTCAGCTGCCGGAGGCAGACTGACAGAAGTGAGGCTGCCAATCTGGACCATCATGCCCACCACCACCAACACTCACACACCAGATTTATACTAGACAAAGTGGGTGAAGTGTCTTTCCCAAGGACACAACAACAGTTTGCTCTAGCTGCCCTACTGTGTGGTGCTGCAGTACGGCAGTCCAGCGGTCTCCCATCAAGAACTGACCGCTCTGGTTTGAGGCTTTGGGACTTGACCCTCGCAAAAATGTGACACTGACAAAAACTATAACAATTATTTACTCGATCGTAACAGTTTATCCCTGACAATAAACCAGATCAGAAGATCTGACTAATGAGGCAACATACATTTCAAATAGAATTTTTGCCAAAAAATGGGCTGAATAGAATGTTATCCGAGCACATGACCTCCACCTATTGCAGTTAAAACTGCAGTGGAAAAGACTGGATGTCTGCCCTACCAACATGGGCTGCACAGGAGTCATGAGCGATGCCTCCACGGTCAGCAGCTTCCGAGGACCAGAGCCGGTGGACGCCTCCTGCTGGTTTCTCAGGACGCGCTCGATCACATCTCCTAGGTTTCTTGAAGCCTTGAACGCATCGTAGTACGCATTTGGGTCCACGGCGTCCAGACTGCAAAGGAAACACACTTTTTACTTTATATGTTATGAATCATATTTTTCCTTACTCTTCCCATTGTACAACACACTTGTATGAAGACAACACAATTTGTTGCTTAAAATGCCTTTAATATTTTTCATAGTGCACTAATAAATCTACGACTAGTCTTAAAAATCTGGAACAGTCTTCTCTTTTATGTCTTGAACTATTATTTTGTGATTTCTGCCATGTCTTTGTGATTTTAATGCATTTTTTCTGTTGTGTGAAGCACTTTGAATTGCCTTGTGTATGAAAATTGTGCTCTACAAATAAACTTGCCTTGCCTTGCCTTGCCTTAAACTATGCACTCCCCACGATATAGACTCTAATAGCCAAATCTGGTATTAACCAGGTAATTAAGTAATAATCTCTTTGAAAAAGTCCCACAATATAAGTAATTTACTGTCCAACCAGATACCGAGGTAACTTTCAGAATCCGAATCAGAAAAGGTTTATTGCCATTGTCAATGACCTGGAACTTGCTTTGGTGATTTGATGCAACATACAACAATGAACAATAATAAGGCATGCATTAAAATGAAGTTTCAAATAAAAACTTAAATATCTATAAAAATAGACTTAGTATGAATTGACAACCTCTCCCAAAAACTCTTTAGCGGAATAAAGCCTGTTTTCTTATAATATAAGTGGAAAACCTCTCACTCACCACGGAGACACTAAGGCTAGCTGGATATTGCAGAATTGTACTATATAAACTAGACTGTGCAAGGTGACTTCAGGGTTAACCCTGGTTTAGTGGTGCTACGATGCTGGATTACTTTTTATTGGGTAGATCTCTATGGCAACAGGCCCTGAACTCATCCCCTGCTCCGTTAAAGTGCATTTGAGTGGCTGTTTAGTCTCACTATGTGGCGCGCTTTACCCCTTTCCTCACTGCATTAGAAAGAATAGACTACACTGCTCTGTTTTTGTGTCTTGTCCTTAGGGTGAACCAGTGTTTGTCTTCAAGATTCGCCTGGTTAAAAATAAGCAGGGAATTTGTGCCCTCTAAAAATCCTTTGTAGTTTTTCAGACGAATAAGTTAAGACAACGGCTCTACACAAGAGGCTTTATCAGCACAGAAGACACTCTAATTCAGGACCCCAGAGCGCCGCGCATCTTCATCTCAAAGCCACAAACCACTCTGTTGAAGACAGTGAGGTGGAGATTCTGAGCAGGAGAAGAGATGGTTTGAAAGCGGGGTTAAGGAGGCAATCGTTGCCTTGGTTAGGAAACAGTACAGACCAGTCATATGCCAATCAGGTACTCATCAGTAACCAGCTGCAGTTAGCTAACAATAGGATTGTTATGGTCCATCACAGGAGTGTTAGTGTAGCAAAGAATAGTTTCAGGTGAAACTTAGTGTAAACAAATAGATCAACAAGACAGACTAATATCATCCCAGAGTAGGATAAATATTGATTGAGAATGACTCAAAAACAGGGTCCAGATGACAACAATTGAATCTTTTTCTACCATTTTAAGTGTTATAACAGAGTAATATATCATGTATTTCATGTACATTTTATTATGTAAATTGTTAATGTTTTATGCCATTTTAAATTGTGTTTTGTCCTCTAGACTCCTTTGAAATTGAAACGCAAACATAAACAGCACTTCCTGATAAAGTATAAAACACAAAATCATAACAAATGTATGGACACATTTACAATAGCTGAACTTAAGGTCTGTACCATTGCCCTAGACTGCACAGAGATTAGACATGTTTCAAATCTATTTAAGATGAATTAAAAACAAATGCAATAGATAGATAGTAAAAGTAGAAAGTACAGACGAGGTAGTAAATCTATGGGTCGAGGGACAGAAGCAGAGGTTTTAGCTCACTCCATGTGCGGTTCACACTTACACATGTTTTGCTCCTGCGTTCATCTTCAGATCATGTTTGATCAGGCGGACGATGCACTTCAGGTCATTGCTGGTGCACCTGTGAGTACACAAGGGAGCAGTGGTCAGAGAAGCCAGACTAACGGCTCAAACACTGCATCTACGCAGGTCTAAGTTCACTGTCAATCTAAGCCAGTATTCCATCCCAACACGTTCAATCAATGTGCAAGAAGAAAGGAGTCTCTAGGTTTAGTCATATCCGGTGGGTGGACCCATTACGATAATGGGCCGGACCATATGGCTATGTGGGCTAATTTTTGAAATCTCTATCACCGTTTACAGTAGGTCAGGACGGCGCCTTACCCAGGCTTCATCTGTGACTGCAAGGTTAGGACAGACGGAAGATTGAGTGTCAGGGGACGGACGATGGAGTGTCAGGGGACGGACGGACGGTGGAGTGACAGAGGACGGACGATGGAGTGACAGAGGACGGACGGACGATAGAGTGACAGAGGACGGACGGACGACGATGGAGTGACGGACGGACGAACGATGGAGTGACAGAGGACGGACAGACGGTGGAGTGACAGAGGAGGACGAGATGGTGACAGAGGGGACGGACGAGTTGACAGAGGACGGACGGAGTGGAGTGACAGAGGACGGACCGATGGAGTGACAGAGGAGGACGATGAGGAGTGACGACGAGTGACAGAGGACGGACGGAGATGGAGTGACAGAGGACGGACGATGGAGTGGACAGACGAGGAGGACGGAGTGGAGTGAAGAGTGACGGGACAATGGAGTGACAGAGGACAGGATGGAGTGACAGAGGACAGACGATGGAGTGACGGACGAGAGGAGAGTGGACAGAGGACGGACGATGGAGTGACAGAGGACGGACGGACGGAGTGACAGAGGACGGACGATGGACGTGACAGAGGAGGAGGACGGACAGAGGAGGACGATGGAGTGACGACGGAGTGACAGAGGACAGACGATGGAGTGACAGAGGACGGACGAGGACGTGGAGTGACAGAGGACAGAGGACGGACGATGGAGTGACAGAGGACAGACTGACGGGAGTGACAGAGGACAGACGAGGAGTGACAGAAGACACGGACGATGGAGTGACAGAGGACAGAGGACGATGGAGTGACAGAGGACAGGACGATGGAGGAGGACAGAGGACAGAGGACGGACGATGGAGTGACAGAGGACAGACGATGGAGTGACAGAGGACGACAGGAGTGACAGAGGACAGACAGGACAGAGAGGAGGAGTGAGGACAGACTGGAGTGACGAAGGAGTGACAGAGGACAGACGAAGGAGTGACAGAGGACAGAGGACGAAGGAGTGACAGAGGACAGACGGACGAAGGAGTGACAGAGGACAGACGATGTAGTGACAGAGGACAGACAGACGATTTAGTGACAGAGGACAGTGACGATGGAGTGACAGAGGACAGACGATGGAGTGACAGAAGACAGACGATGGAGTGACAGAGGACGATGGAGTGACAGAGGAGACGATTTGGAGTGACAGAGGAAGACGATGGAGCGACAGAGACGGACAGAAGGACGAAGGAGTGACAGAGGACAGACGGACGAAGGAGTGACAGAGGACAGACGGTGACCGGAAGGAGTGACAGAGGACGGACGACGATGGAGTGACAGAGGACGGACGATGGAGTGACAGAGGACGGACGATGGAGTGACAGAGGACGGACGATGGAGTGACAGAAGACAGACGATGGAGCGACAGAGGACAGAGGACGAAGGAGCGACAGAGGGACAGAGACGATGGAGGACAGAGGACAGACGGACGAAGGAGCGACAGAGGACAGACGGTCGAAGGGAGTGACAGAGGACAGAGACGGTACGATGGAGTGACAGAGGGACAGACGGTCGAGTGGAGTGACACAGAGGACAGACGATGGAGTGACAGAGGACAGACGATGGAGTGACAGAGGACAGACGATGGAGTGACAGAGGACAGACGATGGAGTGACAGAGACAGAGACGAAGGAGTGACAGAGGAGGACGACGGACCGAAGGAGTGACAGAGGACAGACGGACGAAGGAGTGACAGAGGACAGACGAGTGACGAAGGAGTGACAAGAGGACAGACGATGGAGTGACAGAGGGACAGACGATGGAGTGACAGAGGACAGACGATGGAGTGACAGAGGACAGACTGACGAAGGAGTGACAGAGGACAGACGGACAATGGAGTGACAGAGGACAGACAATGGAGTGACAGAGGACAGACGGACGAAGGAGTGACAGAGGACAGACGGACGAAGGAGTGACAGAGGACAGACGAAGGAGTGACAGAGGACAGACGGTCGATGGAGTGACAGAGGACAGACGGACGAAGGAGTGACAGAGGACAGACGGTGACGATGGAGTGACAGAGGACAGACGATGGAGTGACAGAGGACAGACGATGGAGTGACAGAGGACAGACGATGGGAGTGACAGAGGACAGACGAAGGAGTGACAGAGGACAGACGGACGAAGGAGGAGTGACAGAGGACAGACGGACGAAGGAGTGACAGAGGACAGACGACGGTGACGAAGACGGAGTGACAGAGGACAGACGATGGAGTGACAGAGGACAGACGATGGAGTGACAGAGGACAGACGATGGAGTGAGACAGAGGACAGACGATGGAGTGACAGAGGACGGACGAAGGAGTGACAGAGGACAGACGGACACGATGGAGTGACAGAGGACGGACGATGAAGCGACAGGAGGACGGACGATGGAGTGACAGAGGACGAAGGACGAAGGAGGACAGAGGACAGACGATGGAGTGACAGAGGACAGACGAGGACGGACGAAGGAGTGACAGAGGACAGACGGACGAAGGAGTGACAGAGGACAGACAGAGGACGAATGGAGTGACAGAGGACAGACGAGTCGAAGGAGTGACAGAGGACAGACGATGGAGTGACAGAGGACAGGACGATGGTGACAGAGTGACAGGGACGATGGAGTGACAGAGGACAGACGACAGGGAGTGACAGAGTGACCATGAACGGAACAGACGATGTGGAGCGACGGCAGAGGACGAGGACGACGATGGAGCGACAGAGGACAGAGAGTGACGAAGGAGACGAACAGATGGACAGACGATGGAGCGACAGAGGACAGAGTACGGACGAAGGAGTGACAGAGGACAGACGCGATGGATGTGACAGAGACAGACGGTATGGAGTGACAGAGGACAGACGATGGAGTGGACAGGAGGACAGAGGGAAGGGCCAGACGGTACAGACTGCGAGTGGACAGAGGACAGACGGAGAGGAGTGACAGAGGACAGACGATGAGTGACAGAGGACAGAACGATGGATGTGACCAGAGGACAGAACAGGAGGACAGAGGACAGACGAGACGGACAGGAGACGAATGGAGGACGAAGGACGGACGAGTAGTGACAGAGGACAGACGGTCGAATGGAGTGACAGAGGACAGAACGATGGAGTGAAGAGGACAGACTATGGAGTGACAGAGGCCGACATGGAGTGACAGATGGAGAAATAAGATGCCAGGAACAGACGAAGGAGTGACAGAGACAGACAGGATGACAGAGGACGAGAGGAGTGGACAGAGGACAAGACCTGACGATGGAGTGACAGAGGACGGACGACATGGAGTGACACAGAGGACAGACGGGGATTGATCGAGAGGACGGACAGAAAAGGATGACAGAACTGACGAATGTGAGTGACCAGAGGACAGACTGACGATGGAGTGACAGAGGACGGACGAAGGAGTGACAGAGGACAGACTGGACGAAGGAGTGACAGAAGCGACAGACGTGACGAAGGAGTGACAGTGGACAGACGGACGAAGGCAGCTGACAGATGTGCTAGTACTGATATGGAGTGACAGAGACAGAGATGGAAGTGACAGAGGGACAGACGATGGCGTGACAGAGGACAGACGATGGGGTGACAGAGGACAGACGGACGATGGAGTGACACGAGGACAGACGGACGAAGGAGTGAACAGAGGACAGCGGACGAAGGGACGAAACGTGGAGTGACAGAGGACAGAACGAAGGGAGTGACAGAGGACAGACGATGGAGGTGGAGGCAAGAGGGGCAAGTTAACAGAGGCAGAGCTGAGATGTGAACAAAGGACGGACGAATGCGAGAGTGACCGAGGAACGGCAAAAGGACGACGATGGAGTAGACAGTAAGGCACCAGGAGCGGACAGGCGCGATACGGAGTGACAGAGGACGAGGACAATGGAGTGACAAGAAGGACGGACAGAGGACAGACTGACGAGATCAGTCGACAGAGAAGACAAGACTGACGAGAGGAATGACAATGGAGGACACGAACTGACAGACTAGTCGGAGCTAGCACACGGGCCAAGACAATGGAGTGACTAGCAGCGGACAGACGGGATGGAGTGACAGAGGACAGACGATGGAGTGACAGAGGACAGACAGACTGGAGTGACAGAGGACAGACGATGGAGTGACAGAGGATGACGAATGGAGTGACAGAGGAGCGAACAGAGCGGACGATGGAAGTGACGAGAGACAGACGGACGATAGGAGTGACAGTGACGGACAGACGGACGAAGGAGTACAGAGGAGCAGACGAAGGAGTGACAGAGGACAGACGAAGGAGTGACAGAAGGACAGACGATGGAGTGTGACAGAGGACAGACGATGGAGTGACCAGGACAGGACGATGGAGTACAGGACAGACGATGAGTGACAGAGGACGGACGACGATGGAGGTGACAGAGGACGACGGACACGATGGAAGTGACAGAGGAACGGACGGAGCGAATGGGAGGTGACAGAGGACGGACGATGGCAGTGACAGAGACAGAACAATGGAGTGACCGAGGACAGACGATGAGTGACAGAGGACAGACGATCTGGAGTGACAGAGGACAGACTGACGAAGGAGTGACAGAAGACAGACTGACGAAGGAGTGACAGAGGACAGGATTGGACGAAGGAGTGACAGATGACAGATTGACGAAGGAGTGAGCAGAGGACCAGACCGGGCGAAGGAAGTGACAAGAGGACAGATCGGACGATGGAGGTGAGCAGAGGACGGACGTATGGAGTGACAGAGGACGGACGTATGGAAGTGACAGAGGACGGGACGATGGAGTGATCAGAGGACGGACGATGGAGTTGGACAGAGGACGGAGAAGGAGTGACAAGAGGACAGACTGACGAGGAGTGACAGAAGACAGACTTACGAAGGAAGTGACAGATGGAACAGCGATGGAGTGAGAAGGACGGACGATGGGAGTGACAGAGGTACAGACTGACGAATGGAGTGACAGAGGACGGAGAAGGAGTGACGAAGGACAGACGGACGAGGAGTGACCAGAGGACAGACGGACGAAGGAGTGACAGTAGGACGGAACGATTTAGTGAAACAGAGGACAGACGATGGAGTGGACAGAGGACAGACGATGTGAGTGACAGAGGACAGACGATGGAGTGACAAGAGGACAGACATGGAGTGACAGAGGACAGACGATGGGTGAAGAGACAGACGGAACGAAGGAGTGACAGAGGAGACAGACGGACGAAGGAGTGACAGAGGAACAGAAGGACGAAGGAGTGACAGAGGACAGACGATGGAGAGACAGAGGACAGACGATGGGAGTAACAGAGGAACAGACGATGGAGTGACAGAGGAACAGACGATGGAGTGACTAGAAGGACAGCGATGGAGTGACAGAGGACAGACGGACGATGGAGTAACAGAGGACAGACCTGACGAAGGAGTGACAAAGACGGACGAATGTGGGGAGTGACAGAGGACAGACGAAAGGAGTGACAGAGGACATGACAAATGGAGTGACAGGAGGACAGACAATGGAGTGACAGAGCGCACACCACAATGAGTTGTACAGAGGGAAAGAAATGGAGTGACAGAGGACAGACAATGGTTGAAGTGACAGAGGACAGACAATGGAGGACAGAGGACAGACAATGGAGTGACAGAGGACAGACAATGGAGTGACAGAGGACAGACGATAGTGACAGAGTGACAATGGAGACAGGACAGACAATGGAGTGACAGAGGACAGACGATGGAGTGACAGAGGACAGATAATGTAGTGACAAATGCAGTTATAGCTGTATTAGCTCAGTTTTCTGTAGCCTACTGTACTGTGAAAGTTATGAGCTTCTGGTTCCTTGGCGGAGGACCCAGAGGGCGAGAGGACCCCAGAAGGACCCCAGAAGGCGGGAGTACCCCAGAGGGCGGGAGTACCCCAAAGGGCGGGAGGACCCCAGAGGGCGGGAGGACCCCAGAGGGCGGGAGGACCCCAGAGGGCGGGACATTGCGGCCTCCTTCACTTCCACTCTTTTTGACGAGGCTTTACTACGCCACAAGAGCCTGAGCTTTGCGAGAGAACACTCGTTTTCTCCGCATAAGTCACTGTTTGAGTCCCCCCGCTGGGTGGGAGGATCAGGAGTACAGGAGACAGCGCAGTGACTTCAGCATGAACTGGACTGAGACCAGAGTGAGGCCAATAAAGGACTTACAGAAAAACTATTGTTAAGATCAAACAAAACAAGCAAATGTTTGAATGAATAATGACAATGTAAAAAGCTTATAACTTATTAAACCAATTTACAATGAACTAAAACAGACTATACGCCAAAAGGCTTTATTATATAGACATATTCAAATGTTCTGAGCTTCCCTAAAGATTAAAATCATCCAAAGTAAGGAATGAATATGTGATGTGCTTTTCTGGCCACATCGCCCCGCCCTCCCACCACCACAGTTCCAGATGCATTACTTTTTGGCGATGTCTTCCAGCTCACTCTGCTGCTCGTCCTCCTTGGTGAGCTGGGCCAGGCGAGTCAGGGAGGCGTCCACTTCCTGGAGGGTCAGCAAGCTTTTGGCAGCAGGAGGAAAGGACTTACTGTCCTCGAAGAACATCCTGACGGTCTCCGACACATCGCCCTGGACCAGCGTGGACACAGAGGCACAGAGACACAGGACACAAGGAATCACCAGGACAGAATGAGGGTTTACATCTGCCCATTCTAACAGTACAGGACACTTTCCATATTCAACAGATATAAAATAGAAGAAAATAGGTACAGAACGGGTATGCCAATTTATGTTTTCAAATCCAAGACGTTTCTAATCCATTCAGAATATTCAACACTGTTTTAAAACACTGTCTAGGTGATGACCTTGAAACATTTTCTGCATTATTGTGATATTGAATTTTATGATGTATTGTACAGTACTTTGTGTGAGAGGGAGAAAAGAGCTATAAATGTGTCCATATCTCTAAATAAAATGCTGATGGAGAACCATGTTGCACACTGATCCTTCCCTGGTCAGCCACGACTGAATGCTTTCCAGTACTTTCCCAAAGATGCATCGTCTGGAACAGTATTCTGTCCGCACAAATCAAGATTGGATGCAATTGGATCATCCTAATATTAAACAGTTGTTTGACTTCCTCATCAGACACGTACCTGCTCCAGGTCGCGCACCATGTCGTCCTGGTTACACCTGAAGATGCGGCAGAAGAGCTTGACGATCTGTTTGTCGTTGAGGTTGTACACGCTCTTCACCACTCCAGGCAGCAGTAGCTTCACCGTCAGGAACAGGTCTCCATGGAACTTGTCTGTGCACAAACAAAAGAGGCACTTCAAACTTCAAGGAACACAAACGAAACAATACCTCACCATATTTATCCCAGTACGATGCCCAAGCACAGCAGAACCACACGTGGTCTTGGGGCTTGACCTGCCAGTTCAAGCTATGGGACCTTTTTTCACTTGAAGATATGATGTGAATAATAATAATAATACCAATATTCTTTTTTTCGACTAAATGTACAACAGGTTAAATGTACTAAAGAGAGTGGACGAGTTCCTTCTAGGGCCGCTCGATATTGGAAAGAAGTGCTCTATGCGATATGTGGGTCAAGTGCAGAGATAGATATTCTTGCGATATTTTGCTCTCACTCAAATGTATACATATTTTTAAAGATCAGATATGAATATATATATATTTTTTTCTAGTCTTATGCATGCTATACATTAGATTTATTTGCATTTGGTTTTTAATCCTTAATTTCATATCATATGAGGGAAGCTTGTCCATGGGACAGGGGACAAATGAATGATTAATACATGAAATAATTACAAATGATGATGTAACTTTGTGATATGCTTATTGCATGCTCCACGCTTCCATATATTGGGCAGCCCTAGTTCCTCTTGATTGTTAAATTCTGTTAAACATTTTCCTGTGCATGTGGGGGTGTTGAATGGCAGCGTTCCGTACCTCCTCCTGAGCCCTTCCTGAGAAACCTCTCGATGATCTGAGTCTTGGTGTTGTAGCTGGCGTTCTCGGCCACTAGGGCACACAGCTTGCGGAACTCTCGGAGGAGGCAGTCCTTGTGGGTGGGGTCACACAGCTGAGCTGACAGAGCGCTGCCTTGAGCTGAGGGGGTGGAGCTAGAGGGCCCCGGGCTGCTGGACGACGGGCCCGCTTTGGCTGCTGCACAGGACAATTCATTCTGAATAACACTCATGGATCATGTTCAACAGATGTCACTGTGGAATTGCAAAAAAGTGCCCATGCTACATACCCATGTATACAAAGAAGTCAGCCTAAAACTCTGGAAATGATAATAAATCAGATAAAAAATAAATCAGAGCAACATTTTCATAGTGACGCCAATGCTACTAGTGATAGGCAAATAAATATGATTCTGTTTTATTTTCTTTAACTTAACTGTCTTTTAGTTTTCACTGTGTTGACACATAAACACGAGTGTGAAGTCCTTTTTGTGAAGATAAACCAGGGTAATTACAGCATGTAATGTTTCCATTTGCACCTATCACCTATCCCCGCCCACTTACTGCGGTGAACAACGACAACACTAAATACATCATCAACGGCCTTCTCACCAGTGCAGCTGACCCTTCTCACCCTGGACATGGTCTATTTGAACCACTCCCCTCAGGCAGGAGGCTACGGTCCATCCGGACCAGAACCTCCCGCCACAAGAATAGTTTCTTTCCCTCTGCCGTTGGACTCATGAACACTTCTAAACACCTGTCACTTTAACTACACTATTCATCACTCACTGCCACTTTCTGCACTACAACTGTAAATCTAACTGTAACTCGTGTGTACATAGCAATGCCTATTTTTATTTTTATTTTATACCGAGACAAGTTCCTATGTTTGTGAAGTTTGTTCATTGACAATGGCAATAAACCCTTTCTGATTCTGAGAGAGGCACAGGGTCTGCAGCATTGTTCTTTCGGATCATCACTAAAGAGCAGAAAAAAGCATGACATTTCTTCTT
Source organism: Chaenogobius annularis (assembly GCA_015082035.1). Taxonomy (NCBI): domain Eukaryota; kingdom Metazoa; phylum Chordata; class Actinopteri; order Gobiiformes; family Gobiidae; genus Chaenogobius; species Chaenogobius annularis. The sequence goes on from BJKM01000533.1 coordinate 522,984, forward strand.
TAAACTATAGCGTCCCAGAAGCGCAAAACAGATTCACATCCAAGTCAACAAAAGAATAAAACAAATCAAAGCATATTCACAAAACAGCCAAAACATTGTTGGTGGAAAAGTGGAAACTAGGTGACCAACACGCTAAGCCACACTGGATCTAGGCCTGATGTACACATGGACATGGGCATAAACCAATATTTTAACAAAAGAGTAAAACCTTGACTGTCCACTCAGGGAGAGTGGACAAGCCAGAACTGACACTGGAGGTTTTTAAAACATGCTTTCCACATTTTCTTTAAACATTGTTTACAATTCTGTTAAAATGCTTCAGTTTTTGTTGAAATATTTCCTGCTTTTGTAAAAACCTCGGGCCAAATTAAAGTCTGATGTTTCAACTCAACCCTGTTTGTCCCAGGACCCCCATGCCTGGGACGGGGCCACGCCTCGGACGGAGTCATGCTAAAGTACTTCTGGGCCACTGTATTGTGTAAAAGTGCTCCAGTTCTGGAGCACTTTTGATGCTGAAATGAAGAGTACGGAGCAACTTACCAGTGAAGCCGGAGAACTTTCGAGGGGCGTTGGTGGTCGGGTCAGCAGGAGGAGGAGATGTGAGCTTACCACTGGTGTTCAGCTTAGCCTGGACCTTTTTCTTTGGACTGGCATTGATTTTAGTCAACAAGTCTGAAAAACAAAAGAATCAGAATCATTCCTTTGAAGAACAAGAATGTTTTCAATGATGATCATTCAGTCAGTGTTTGGTCAATCTCTAAACTACAAACGAACATTGAAAACACTCTTTCAAAAGTTCAGTGTGAGTGTTATATCCATCCATTTTCTCCGAGGCCGGGTCACGGGGGCAGCAGCCCAAGCAGGGACTCCCAGACATCCCGCTCCCCAGACACTTCCCCCAGCTCCTCTGGGGGGATCCCGAGCGTTCCCAGGGAGACGCGCAGGAGGCATCCAGAACGGATGTCCAAGCCACCTCAGCTCCTCTCGACGTGGAGGAGCAGCGGCTCTACTCTGAGCTCCTCCCTTGTGACTGAGCTCCTCACCCTATCTCTAAGGGAGCGCCCAGCCACCCTGCGGAGGAAACTCATTTCGACCGCTTGTATCGGCGATCTTGTCCTTTCGGTCACTACCCAAAGCTCATGACCAAAGGTGAGGGGAGGAACGTAGATTGACCGGTAAATCGAGAGCTTTGTCTTTCGACTCAGCTCCTTCTTCACCATCCATCCGTCACTCAGTCGTGAACAAAACCTTGAGATACTTGAACTCCTCCCCTTGGGGCAAGGACTCTCCACCCGCCTGGAGAGGGCAAGAAATCCTTTTCCACTGGAGCACTGGAGTTTCTTTTTTTAGAGCCAGATACAAACTAAGTATTTAGCAGAGTTGTAGCCTTAGATTTACCATCACCATCATTTACTGTAGCTCTTTCACATTTGAGTTGTGTTTTGAGCTCTTACGAGAGAAAAGAGACTATTTGGAAATTTCTCAAATTCTGAATGTGGGGATATGTGCATAACCTCTATAGTTTTGTGGTTGATGTGAATTGTCCCGGTAATGCCAGCCTCCCTCACCTGCCACATGTTTGTTGATGAGCTCTTTGTCCTCGTCCTGCAGCTCCTCCCAGCCCTCCAAGTCGGTGATGTCCTCGATCTTCTTGGTGGTGGCCCTGGCTCTCTCCAGCTTCTCAAAAATGCACTTGACGTGATACCACTCCTTCATCTCGCCCGCAGACTCGCTGAAAGGGTTGGGCACAATCTTTCCGATGCGCACCATCTCCTTTGCAATTTTATCTTTACATTTTTTACAGCCCGCCGTCCCACGCTTGGCATACTCCACGATGAACCTCTGCTCGGACATGTTGGACGCACGGGACAGGTGGCTGTGGTTTGGGGGTGAGACGAGTCGAGTCCAATGCTGAGATGAAGCTAACGCATGGAGAGGGTGAACATGGGTTTGGAAGAATGACAACAAAAAAACTGGTGATTTGTTTGAGGCAAAATGTAGCCTCAGGAATGTGCTGTGAGAGGAAAAACTAAACGCTCTAAAAGTCTGTGAAATCAGTCTGCGACTCAGCATCCAGGAGGCCAGGAGATGGATGGAAACCTGCAAAAAGGAGTCACAGTCAAATAATAATATCCATGTTTACAATTCTTCTGTAAAATATCAATTGAATAAAGTTGTGCTATTGATGGAGATTTCAAAATAAGGTAAACCCTAGATGTAACCCTGTAGCCTGTAGCTACACACCAGGTGTGGCATGTGGGTTTTAGACCTCTTCAAAATTCCAGAATGGAGGCATAAAACGCTTTGAATTTTCATATTATACATACAAACAAAGAAGACCAGAACACAAAAAGCTGCATCAAAAAAGGAAACAGAGCAGCCCAAAGAATAAACCAGAAAATAAAATGTCAGTCGGGCATATGTGCCCATGTGTCTGTCCCATCTGTCACAGTGTTCGGCTAATTTGTCAAGATTTAAGTTCAATGTTAATGTACATTTTTCTATTTTATGAATGTCCAAAGTTATCTCAGTCCAGTCCTTCATAATCGGCTCTGTCCCTTTGTTATTTCCTTTTTTGCTGCAGCCAAAAGTAAACTCCACAGATATCCATCATTTATCTTCACCGTCAGAGCACTACATCCAACATACACTCTTTTAAAGTCAAATACTCCAGTATTTATGAATAATAATGGCAGAACGATAGACACAAAACAAATGGTAATGGTGAGAGCCGCTCGTCAACCAGTATAACAACCAGTAATTCCCAATGAAGAATCTTGTGAATATTTATCATTTATCAAACTTTCTCCAGCTGAACTCAGACGAGACTGAAATGATCGTCTTTGGCCCACGGAAACAAAGAGAAAGTGTTAACAGTCACCTCCAGAGTCTCGCTCTAAAACCTACAAATCAAGTTAGAAATCTGGGGGTAATAATGGACTCAGACTTGACTTTTAACAGCCACGTCAGATCAATAACATCAGCAATCAAAAGTATAGTGTCTAAACCAGACCTGGAGAGACTTATCCATGCGTTTGTCTCTAGTAGATTAGACTACTGTAACGGCCTGCTCACTGGCCTCTCCAAACGAGCTGACTAGAACCAGGAAGTACCATCACATTAGTCCTGTGCTCAGGTCTCTGCACTGCCCCTGTGGCTCAGAGAATAGACTTCAAAGCAGCTCTGCTTGTATACAAGTCTCTCCATGGCCTAGCACCAAAGTACATTTCGGACATGTTAGTGCCATATGAACCATCTCGGACTCTGAGGACCTCAGGGACCGGCCTCCTGCTTGTGCCCAGAGTCAGGACTAAACAGGGAGTACCATCCTGCCTCCTGCTGGTTCCAGAGTCAGGACTAACCATGGACCGGCCTCCTGCTGGTGCCCAGAGTCAGGACTAAACATGTGGAATCTGCGTTTCAGTTTTATGCAGCTAAAAATCTGGAACAGTCTTCCTGAGGATGTGAGACAGGCCCCTACTCTGGCATTGTTCAAATCTAAGCTAAAAACTATTTTGTTTAGCTGTGCATATGACTTTGTCTGTTTTGTGATTTTAATTTAAGCACTTTGAATGGCCTTGTGAATTAACTGTGCTCTACAAATAAACTTGCCTTTCCATGAAAAGAGACTTGAGCTGCAAAATTGTATTTGACTCATTTGAGCTTAAGAAAAATTGAATTTGTGTAGTAATAGATTTGTAGATAAAAATGAAAACTATAGTGGGCTCAACATTTCCGTGGGGTCTTATTTCATAAATATTTTTTCAGTAAAACCTAGAAATCTGGATTTGTGTCATAATCTCTATTAAATAACCAGTGCATTAAGATACTGTGTTAAATGTGTTTGAATCAGGCTCTGATATCACTCACATGTATCAGAGTGCCTTTACTTACAGGTTACAAAACCACACTGATTAATCATATTTTTTGGTGAGCTTAATACCATTTTCTCTATTGAAATCATGAATTCCCTTTCACTTTTACCACCATTCTAGAATATAAAATCTTTTTGTGTACAAGGTTTTAAAGGGATGCTAAAATACTTTTCATCTGGTACCGCTGGCTCCTTCACGTGTTCTCATCTTTATACATCACTTTAACTATTGTTCAGTGTCTTTGGTGGAAGTAGAGACCTTCAGCTCATCAGTTTTACCTCAGCTAACAGCTAACTGCTAACAGCTAACTGCTAACAGCTAACTGCAGCATAAACAACGAGAACTACTCACTTTTTTAGTTAAGTCCTCAGTGGTGAACGTTCCTGAACAATCTCTAATAATACAAGCACAGTAAAGTATATTTCTCCCTTTCAAGCGACTATTCCAGCTCAGAGCTAATGCTAAAGCTAGAGCTACAGCATGTCCATTATGTCTGTAAACAAGAGTCTGCTTCTTCGTCCTGTGAGCAGACTTGTGCAGGCGGAGTCTTTACTCTGCTGCCACCCACTGGTGAAACGGGCTCATAACACCCTGGTCCAGTCCAGGCAAAGGTCCTCTTCACTTATGATCAAAGGTACTTGCTGCATTTTGAAGCATAACGGATGCATAGGGCCACAGAGCGGTTGTCAACATAGTCGGTCATACAGATGTGTGCATTTAAAGTCTGTATGACGGGTCAGACGCACATTTTAATAAAATGTAATGAAGGCAAGGCAAGTTTATTTGTAGAGCACAATTCGTACACAAAGGCAATTCAACTGTCATTTTAAACTTGTTTATCTAAATTTCTTCACAAACTGCAATTTAACGGAAGTAAAACTATAATACATATTTACCACATGTGCTGTACCACCAACCGAAGTTATAATGTCATATAGACTTTAATATAGCTTTGACAATGTACCTTTAATAAGGCTTGGAGCATTCATTTTAGGGTTGATCACAATGTCTGTCCGTAAGGTCCGATGGCAGAATCACGGATCAAACTCCGCGGTTAAAAAACAAAACGTAAAAGTACTGTCTGGATCATTTGGGCCACTTCAGTAGGAGGTCTGACAGTAGGCCCTACCTGTGCTCTCGGCTGCATTATGCCCACAATAATGCTCCACCTGAGGCGGCGCTTGACCGGCCCCTTCACGTATCTACGTGCACTTCCCTCTGGACGAGTACAGAAAAGAGATGTGTCCGAAGTGCGTGGCCACAGCCTGAGCCCGTGCGTGCGTAAACATGTGATGTACGCAAAGTGCGCACTCAGCTGCGGTGCGGAACGCCGCTTAATGGGGCGTACGTGTGATTTGTGGCGCAGGAGTTTGGTAAATCGCGGCAGGCGCACAGGCGCAGGACTGCGCAGTGCGGTGCGCACACACATCAGGAGGAAGCGGACACAAACCGGACACAGACTGACGGAGCTCTCGGTAAATGGCGGAGTCCACGGGCTGAATAAGGAGCAGCAGTCCGCAGCATGGGACGGGCTGTCCCCGGGGCAAACTATCTTCTGCTGTCACATCCAAAGTGCGCCGTGTGCTCCTACTCCCCGGGCCCGCACAGCTCCTGCTAGCAGCAGCTCAGGCTCAGGCTCCTCTGGCCGCTGCTCTCCCTGTGGGCCGCACCGAACCCGCCCGTGGCGCCCTGTGCACGGGACAAGATGGTAAGGACACCATGTGAAGTACTGCACTGTCTGTGGTTGATTCACATACAAATATAAGTATTTGTGCAGTGGTGTTTATGGGGCAGTGCTGCACAGCGGGACGCATCAGTCCAGGGAGTTAAAGTGGAGATGATTCCAAGTCGCCAGCCCTCTATAAAAGGGTCAAAGTTAACTGTAATTTGATATATTCTTTGTAGTACAGCTCTATAATTCCAGTATTCTATTGTACTGGCTCTAATAACACGAGAAGCCCTGGAGTCATGCGTGTGCGTAAAAGCGCAGCTGGTCCGGCAGGTTTGGAGAGGTCACTAGTCCTGTTCTCTGGAGCTGTGTAAACACCACAGTCTGACGTGACACGGTCTGTCATGTTTTCAGTGCAGTCAATGATTTTAGCACGACCAATGGTAGGCTTCTGAAGAACGGTTTTGCTCTCCATAGTAATGCTCCTGCCATGCCAGCTCATGTGGCACTGTGCAGGTGAACAAACCGTGTTTCCCATGCCTCCCAGGAATACTAATGTGTTCCTTCATTTCCATTAGTTATTTAAGATCTTAACTTTCTTAACTTAAATATTTTGGATGATACAATGGGATGCAAAGTGTTATTTTGGGATGCCATTGTGTAGTCCAGCATGATGATAAATATTGAATTGTGATGTCATCGCTGTGACAATCTCCTTTTTGTGTGATATTGTCATGCCGTGATTCACTACTTCTCCATTTAATGCACATATCTTCTTCTATTGGTCAGCCTCTTTAAGGCTCTGAGTGACTGACAGCTGGATTCAACCAATCTCGCGCCAAGAAAATCCTGATAATAATTGTTTTCTATAGCGCACAGCCCTAATTCCAGGATATTTATAGACTATGGGGGAGAAATTTGACTTTGTGGGCCACCGTATTCTCTATTAATGGGACCCACTAACAAACATCTTCACTCATGCATAACAAATGCCCCGGGCCAGGAGCAAATAAGGAGTCCAGAAAATAATTTTGCAATAATTTTGCAAATTGGAAACGGTGAGCCCTGGAGTCTTGAGTCAGGGGTCATAGCTGTACTGTGTTTGTCCTCTTCACACAATGTACTATTCAGAATCAGGCAATTAATCACATTGGGTTCATGGGAGTTTGCCAAACCAGTCCACATGTGCTTTGTGGATCTGGAGAAGGCGTTCTAACATGTCCCTTGTGGTGTCCTTTGGGGGGTGGGGTCTGGGGCCCTTTGCTCAGGGCTGTCCGGTCCCTGTATGACCGGAGCAGGAGCTGTGTTCACATTGCCGGCAGTAAGTTGGACCTGTTCCCAGTGCGTGTTGGACTCCCCCAGGGCTGCCCTTTGTCACCGGTTCTGTTCATTGTTTTTATGGACGATTTGCAGCCGAGTGTGAAGCAGCTGGGATGAGAATCAGCACCTCCAAATCTGAGGCTTTGAGTGGAGTAGTTCAAGTATCTAGTTCACGAGTGAAGGAAGGATGGAGCATGAGATTCGCAGGCGCATCTTATGCGGTAAACCAAATGAAATTGTTTTCTTTTTTTCTTTTTTTTTTTTTAAATCTGGAGGAGGACTCCCGTTCCCTGGCAATGAATTTGACTCCCAGGCTACAGTGTCACGTAAAGTAACCCTTTAACTTCAACTTCTGGGCTACATTTTTTTTTTACCCCAGTCTGCCCCAAGACTTCTGTACTTGACCACTTTGAAAAAAGTGGGACCACCATGAAAATCAATGGTGGGAAAGTGGTCAAGTTTCATGGTGGTCCCACCATTGATTTTCAAATTGGCCCGCTCAAGGTTAGTGTGAGTGCTTCCTAGCACTGTCAAATTCATTTCTATACTGTTTCACCAAGCCAGTCTAAATTTCATCCACCACTGCCTGATCTAATAGTATTTATTCATTTTGGAGTCCAAAATGAATAAATACTATTAGATCAGGCAGTGGTGGATGTCTCTGACAACATGTTGCAGACTTTACAAAACGGGTGAATATTTTACCAAAGGTGTTTATAAAGGGACGTGTTTTTGTCTTAATCCCAGACAAAAGTAAGTAGACACGGCGCTTGATGCTCATGCTATCAACATCTTAGCAACACTGCAAGTCCGGCAAGATTTGAAGGACTCCGGCGGCAGTCTAGTACATCCTCTGCTGGGCCTTCTTGATGAGGGAGCTGATGGAGGGCTCCTACTTGAGGTCCTGGGTGATGGTGGTGCTGAGGAAGCGGGAGGAGTCTGTGGTGGTGATGGGGGAGTCTGTCATGGTGAGGGGGGGGCTGGAGGGCTGTGACTTTCCTGAAGTCCACAATTGTCTCTACAGTCTTCTAACCTGTCCTGAGATGAGCCCGATGAGGGTGGTGTCGTCTGCAAACTTGATCAGTTTTACGGAGTCGTGGCTGGAGGTGCAGCAGTTTGTGTACAGGGAGAAGAGCAGAGGGGAAAGTACACAGCCCTGTGGAGCTCCTGTGCTGATAGTCCGAGTGTCTGAGACATTCTTCCCCAGCCGCACGCACTGCCTCCGATCCGTCAGGAAGTCAGTGATCCCACCTGCAGGTGGAGTCGGGCACGTTGAGCTGGGAGAGCTTGTCCTGGAGCAGAGCAGGGAGGATGGTGTTGAAAGCAGAGCTGAAGTCCACAAACAGGATCCTGGCCTAGGTTCCCGGGGAGTCCAGATGCTGCAGGATGAAGTGGAGTGCCAGGTTGATGGTGTCGTCTACAGACCTGTTGGCTCTGTAGGCGAACTGCAGGGGGTCCAGCAGGGAGGAGGTGAAGGACTTGAGGTGGGGCAAGACCAGGCGCTCAAATGACTTCATGACTACAGACGTCAGCGCCTGTATTGATGAAGTTAATTGAGCGGTCAGGGCTTGCACTGATTTCCATAGAGAGCAAATTCTAGTGTTGAGGAGAATTCATTCATTCATTGTCTAGTTTTGTTGCCGTCAGGGGTCGTAGGTGACTAGAGCCTGTCCCAGCGACTTTGGGCCTTGAGTGGGGTACAAAAATATTTCTTAAGCCGCAAAACATTGCTTCAGAATTTAATTGAGAATCTGTTTTGAATCCGGAATAGTTTTTGAATCAAATCGTGACTCCAAAATCGGAATCAAATTGAATTACCACGAACTCGAAGAACTTAAAGCCTGAAATGTAGCTTTTGGAGTTTATCTTTGTCATTATATGAAGCTGTGAATAACAATACATTTTAAAAGCGAGTCAGATTAAACATTAGCACGGTTGTGCTCTTAAAGAGTTTAGATTGAGCCCTAAATCTGCTAAATCCGGACATCTGATTCACTTCCCACCGTCTAATGTCATCAAAAAGTGTCTTTGGAGATGTTTGTGCGTTATGCACTTTATTATTAACCCCTGTACATTTAACGTTTACTGATATTGATTAAAATGTTGTGATCGTTATAAAATTGGCAAAAACATGTTCATTGACTAATGTGAAATTTTGTACACGTCAATGTAATAAACACCCAAAAATCATTGGTTTTGTCTATACTTTGTGATTTTATTAAACAATTGAGTATGCAACCTCTTCTTTTAAAAGGCGTTTGTGATTATTTCTCTTCAAACGTCTCTTTCTCTCTCTTTTAATTAACAGATTTATACAATCGCCAATTCACAATCTTAATAAAGATTTTGAATCGTTAGGAGATTATGGTTGAATCTTTCCCCAAATTATTAAAACGCAGAGTCAAATGTACTCTAGCTTTATTAATGAGCGCCTTTACTCACTACTCGTCTAGTGTAGTCCTCAACCAAATTTCCATTTACATATTTATTTGAGCTTTTCTCCAGAGGTATAACTAGGCAAAGTAATTTTTTTCCGAGCCAAATGCAAACACAGGGGGAAAAGATCTCTCAAGATAATTTATCATGTGTGCACAATCATGTCTCGATTTTATCTTACAAGATTTGTGGCGCGTGATCTTCCCATCCCAAACTCTGTCCATGGTGTGTGTTGCAGGTGTACCTTTTGAACCCTCTGGAGAACCTGCGAGCCTACATCACCAGCCGCCCTCCACTGGTGCTCTTCATGGTCACTGTGAGTGCACTGGCCATCGCCTTTCTCACCATCGGATACTTCTTCAAGATCAAAGAGATCAAGTCTCCAGAGCTCACCGAGGTCAGGATGACTGCAGCCTTTCACAAGCTCAACGAGATGTGTCTGACATGTGAAAACCCAACACAATCATATCAGAACATGTTTAGAGGGTCTATACAAGGTTTGCAGCTTTTACACAGAAGAAAGATTCCAATTCAGGATTTGCTTACTCTCTGACCATTAAATTGCGATTGAAATTACAACTTGAGTAATGTTTGAGCTCTGCAGTGCTCTCCCCTCCTCTTTTAAAGGGATGGTAAATATGCCTCGTAGGGGTTGCATTTTCCTCCAAGGATGGTTTAATGTACCGTCATTATTTCCAAAGGTACATGCACCCTAAACATACCATTAACACTATATAGGCCTATATAATAGGCCTATATAGTGCCTAATAACATTTAATTATGTATAGACGTGCAATATAAATCAGGGAGAGAAAATCTGTTCATTAACTTGACTCAACCCATTCATACAGATGACCATTGTGAAAATAAAAGAACTAGACTAAATATTATAATCTACTCACTTGAAGCTCTTTTTAACTGTAATATTAGTTATTATAATAAGACAAGCTCCATGGTAACGCTGGGAGGAGAGGGGCTTGAGACGTGTTGTCGGCTCGCGCCGCGGTGTGCTCCTTCTGAAACTCCCTGAGAAAGCGGACAGAAACACGACTGTAGACTCTGTATCTGTAGTGAACACATGTTGTGTATCTGTGCAGTGACACACATGTTGTGTCTGTGCAGTGACACACATGTTGTGTATCTGTGTGCAGTGACACACATGTTGTGTATCTGTGCAGTGACACACATGTTGTGTATCTGTGCAGTGACACACATGTTGTGTATCTGTGCAGTGACACACATGTTGTGTATCTGTGCAGTGACACACATTGTTCTGTTGTGTATCTGTGCAGTGACACACATGTTGTCTTTTGACCCGTGAGTCAGGTCTGGCCAAGAAAGTGTCATTTCAATGCGGCAGATTGCCGTATGTCGCACTTGCTCGCTCCGTGTGTTTTGTATTCTGCCGCGTCTACATTCACTTCCTCATGAAACTCATTTCTCTGTGAATATGAGTCTGATTGTAATCAAACACACAGCGTTTTGAAGCTTCAGACTTGTTTATTTGAAGTAGTATTTTAATGATGGAACTACCTAAAATATGGGATGAAGTTGAGTTTTAGGGATGGTTTATTTTCCCCCCCCATGTCAAATCGGATGGCGGGCCATTTGGTTTATCATGTTAGGGATGGCGGCCCCTGTATGTACATCATGAGACCCCTACTCTGGCTTGCCCTTCAAGCCCATAGGTTACCTCATGTGGTTTTATTGTATTTTCAGTGCCCTGAAATTTTGCTGCCAGGTGCGCCGCTTGAAATTCTGGGCCCCTTGAAAGCTTTTTATACTGCGGCCCCCACACATTTTTATTTGACTTTAGCTATTACTTCCCTGGTTGACCATAAATGTTTTTTGAACAATTCAAAGGGATTTTTAGCAGCTCATCACCTCCAGTTGAACTATGAATACAATAGTAAAGCACAATGTAACATTCTGTCGATTGTCTCACATAAGTGAGACTAATTTCAAATCAAATATATTGACATTATCTTTCGAATGAGTAAAAGGCTGGATCAGGTTTGCTTTTGGGGTCCCTGCCCCAGAAGTCCCCATCCCTGCAGCAGCTGTAGAGCTACTGCATGAGTAGGGCTGCAGCAATCAATTATTTTAGTAATCAAGTAATCATTCGATTATTTTCTTAGATTTGTTTTAAAATAAATGTTATAGTGTAAAGAAATAAACAAACAAGGAGTTTCTGCGTAAAATCACATACATTTGTCCCCCATTTCAGTTCACCAGTCCAAATGTGCATGATGAGTGCATCTTTCACAGTCTCTTTAAACATTGAGTGTTTACGCCATGAAAACGTTGCATTCTTTATTCTGTTTATTCAGGACTAATTCACTTGTCACCACACTATATTGTAAACAGGCCAGATTAAATCTGAGCAACAGTAGCTATGAATTCATTTGCGTTTTATGTCACATCAATTAAAGGGTTAAGAAACATGTTCTTAAAAGTTTATATTACGACGGCCCGTGAGGTTTACCTTGTGTCGTTTAGAGCTGTAACTCTCCAGCCCTGCAGATGATTCTTCTGAGCTCGAGTCATGTGGCAGCATTAGCTCCGTGTGCCGTTCACTTTAGCCTCTGTGTCTTCACTGACTTTCTGTTTAATTCTCGAGGTCCTCCGTGCTCTTTCACACAACAAACTACACTTCCCAGTCACACTTGTGAGTTTAGAATACTCCGCAGGTCTTCTCTCCGTGTGAAACAAGCACCACAAGTGGTTTTGTGCGCTTCATTTGCCACAAATTCTCATGTGTTTTCTTAAATATGTAAATTAAACAAGTCCATGAGGCAATAAACTAATGATCAAATATGTAATCTAATTACTCTATTTACTGGAGTAATCGTTTCAGCCCATGTATGAACCTTCAGTTTGGACTGTGCAGAGGAAACGCTAGACAAGCACAAACTCCTGTCAGGAGAACGTCTGTACCTGTTTTATGTTGCTTTGATGGTGATAGCGTGGGCTTTAGTCTGGTTCAGAGTGATGACTTCGTCTTTGTGCATTTCTGCACCTCAAATCGCTGTTCATGCCTGTCTAATTTCATTTTTTTGTTTAATATAGACTGCCGAGTAGCTCTGAGGGTGCTGATAGCGACTGAAAACACAGAACTTTGTGTGTGTGTGTGTGTGTTTGCTCATTTCTCTCTCGCACGTTGCGTTCCAGGTGAGGAGGGGGAGAGCACGCACCGTGCGATACACTCGACGTCTCTAGTTTTAGTGACCCAAAGCACCATAAACACACATTTGTCCTGCTCTCCTCTAACACAGATTCGACAGCTCAGGGGCCGTCGCAGCGGAGGGGCTTGAGGGTGATGACTGTTACGTATCAGTGATCAATTTGTAGTGAGTATACACAAATCCAGCCACACTTCCAAGTAGAGCTGTAATCAGGCCATGAAACTTAGGCCCGACAGGCACGAAGCCCCACAGAATTCAACCTGAACCCGACAAGTGCACTTTGACTTTGATTGAATTTGTTTTTCTCGAGACCTCAACATAACCCAGAAAGGATTATTGCTTCTCTAATTTAAGAATGTTGCACAGATATACTTTGCCTTATTGTGAAAAAGGCCAGATAATCAGTTAATACAGCACGTAAATGCAGATGGTTTTATTTTGTCAGTACAGACAAAATGTATGTTGTAAGTGTAAGCTTGACAGTGCGTGATCACTGGGGCTGGATGATCTGTGCAGAGATTTCATCTTAGGGGTTTGGAAAAAAAGTAGTGCCTTGATGGTGCTACACAGCCCTCGATAAAGCAAGGCAAAGGTTCAGTTGCTAACCGCTACTCCTAAACGAGCGGTGGCGTGCCCTTCCCTGTGTTCAGGGCCTTACGCAGCGTTAGCGCTGTTGGCGCAGTGTGTTCAGGGCCTTACGCACGTTGCTGAAGAAGCGCTGTTGGCGCAGTGTGTTCAGGCCTTACGCACACTTAGCGCTGCTTTGGGCGCAGTGTGTTCAGGGCCTTACGCACGTTAGAGCTGTTGGGCGCAGTGTGTTCAGGGTTTAAGGCCAGTCGGAGATTTAAGGGGGATGTGGCAGATTCCAACCCCTCTGTTGACAAGATGAGTTAGTTTTTGCCCTCAGCCTCTCCGCTGCAGCTCCATGCGCAGCTCCATGCGCAGCTCCATGCGCATCTCTCATTGGTTTATCTGATGCATGTCCCGCCTCCCTGTGCGTTTGTTTGACTTTCTTCCGTTAATTTTTGTTTTTGTTGGAATTACTGAGCGCGATAGTCGGACTGTATCAAAACTAAACCAGCAAAAAAAATTGATCTGCACTAAATAAGCAACATTGGGGCTTCAACGAGCTCAGCACTTGAGTCAAAAACTGCAAAGTCTGATTGCTGCAGCAAGAATGAAGAGGCCACAGACTGACCACCGCCTGATCATTAACAGCATATACAGTAGCACCAAATCGTTGTTAATTTGGAAACAGTTTGGAATCCAGAAAGACGTTTTACAGATGTTTTTATTTCTATAATAATTGCAGCAGATTACCACAGCATATTTCTCTCCTCATTTCTGTCGACGTACAATGGGAAAGCACACTTTGTTTCATTGCAGCAATTTGCTAAAATCAAAAAAGTTCCTTTTATTTCTCATGAATGTACACTCATCTTGACAGAAAAAAACTGAAATGTAGACATTTTTGCTAATTTATTAAAAAAGAAAACTAGTCATAAGTATTCAGACCCTTTGCTGTGACTCTCATATTTCACTCACATGCTGTCCATTTCTTCTTTAATTTAACTGAATGGACTTGATTTGGAAAGGCAAACACCTGTCTATATAAGAGCTTACAGCCTCACAGTGCATGTCAGAGCAAATGAGAATCAGGAGGTCCAAGGACCTGCCCAAAGGAAGCTCAGAGACAGAAGTGTGTGGCATGGCACAGATCTGGCCATAGTTACAGAAGAATTTCTGCAGCACGTAAGGTTCCTAAGAGCACAGTGGCCTCCATAATCCTTCAATGGAAGAAGTTTGGGACTGACCAGGACTCTTCCTAGACCCTGGGAGAAGGTGAGAGAGGTAAAGAAGAAACCAAAAGATCACTGTGGCTGAGCTCCAGAGATGCAGTAGGGCGAGGCACTGCAGCCCAGCACCAGTCGGGGCTTTATGGCAGAGTGGTCCGACGGAAGCCTCTCCTCAGTGCAAGACATTGAAAGCCTGCATAGATAGTTTTCTACAAAACACATGAAGGACTCTCAGACTATGAGAAAGAACATTCTCTGGTCTGATGAGACCAAGATTGAACGTTTTTGGCGTTAGTTCTAAGCGGTGTGTGTGAAACCAGGCACTGCTCATCATCTGCCCAATACAATCCCAACAGTGAAACATGGTGGGGGCAGCATCATGCTGTGGGGGTGTGGTCAGCTGCAGGGACAGGACCACTGGGTGCAACTGAAGGAAAGATGAATGCGGTCATGTACAGAGAGATCCTGAAAGAAAACCTCTCCCAAAGTGCTCAGGGCCTCAGACTGGACCGAAGGTTCCCCTTCCAACAAGACAATGACCCGAAGCACACAGCTAAAATAACAAAGGAGTGGCGTCGGAACAACTCTGACCATCTCTTGACCGGCCCAGCCGGAGCCCTGACCTAAACCCAATTGAGCATCTCTGGTGAGACCTGAAAAATGGCTGTCCAGGATCTGCAAGGAAGAATGGCAGAGGATCCCCAAATCCAGGTGTGAAAAACATCTTTCCCAAGAAGACTCATGTACGAGCTCAAAGAGTGCTTCTACTCAACACTGAGCCAAGGCTCTGAATACTTATGACAATGTGATATTTCAGTCTTTTTCTTTTTTAATACATTTGCAACCATTTCTACATTTCGGTTTTTTTCTGTCAATATGGGGTGTTCTGTACATTAATGAGAAATAAAATTAACTTTTTTGATTTTTAGCAAATGGCTGCAATGAAACAAAGAGTGAAACATTTAAAGGGGTCTGATTTTACTTTCCGTATCCCCACTGTATGTTCTTTCAGAAGCAACATAAAACATGAGGCCAGTTGTCCTCACAAAAAATGTAGGATTTAGTTTTTCTCACCTCAGCTCACGGACAGGGGGCGCTGGAGAGCAGAGAACTGAGAACACACAAATGCAGCTGAGGCTGAGGCTCCACTTACAAACACTGACAGAGGATTTGGACATAAGTGATCAGCAACATGTGAACAGGTTAAAAACATCTGACACAAGTGTTCATAGAATAAACAATGGCCTTATTTAAATTTGTATTATTAAAGGTGCACTATGTAACTTTTGTCTGGAGACTGGATAGACTAGCATACTAAATATCTGCCCAAAAATACAGTTACGGCAAAAGTAGTTTGTGTCAATATTATACGAAATCGGTAGTTTTCCAGTTGTCAGTAGGTTATTCAGTCATAGATACTGTTTTAGAAAAAAACAAGATGCTTCGACTTTCATCCAAGAGTCATTCTCAATCTGCGGAGTTCTCTAGTCAGAGAACATTATTATATTATATATTTATCCATAGGAGACTGTGTGAGAAGAGGAAAGAATTTACCAATTTTAGCATAGCTTTCCACTTTCTCAAGAAGTAACAAAGTTAACCAATTTTTTTCTGAGCTAAATGTAAACACACGGGAAAAGCTCTCACAGTCATGTTGGCGTACTGTCTGCAAACTCCTGTCTGCTGAAGTAGGAGCACAAGTGAAACTCGCCTGCCGCCTGTCTGTGCCAGGCACGTCGCTTACCATTCCCCTCCAGAAGGCTTTGTTTTTGACATAATGGAGGCGCCGTTTTTGTTGTATGGCAGAACGGTGTGCGTGGGCCTTAAGTCAGTACACTGCACGCCGCAACGTTTAAGTGCACAAAGGCCAACTTGCACTGGGACGTGTTACGGTGAAGATGATATGGGTGGGAGGGTGGGGTCGAGAGAGCAGAGACAACAAGAGATGCAGGAGACAGGACAGGCTGTATAAATAGGGCTTCTGGGTAATTAGAGGTGTGGTTAAAGAGTGGAAGCGTGGTTGCTGGAGGTGTAGGAGGTTGAGGCGTGGTCCCACTCCCGAACCTCAGTCAATGATTAACATCATCAACTACATTTAATGTTGATACTTTCTATGAGTGTACAGACACCGGGCAGATCTCTGCTCTGAGACCGTCACCATGAGCAGAGGCAGAGAAAGCTCCTGCTTTTCTCCGTGCAGGAAAACTCTAGTCTCTCGCTAAACTGCTCAGACCACCATAGTTCCTCTCCTCATTCAGCCTCCCACCAGATCTCTCTTTTTTTTCCAGTAAACTGCAGATAAAAAGTCATTCTTGAAGCGCCCCAAGTTTTAAACACTTTTGAGAGCCGTCTAGTGTGCGTTGACACATGTTAAAGTTGCAAATTGACCCGGCACATACATGTGTTTGGATGGTGGGAGGAAACCGGAGAAATCGGAGAGAACCCACGGTAACACAAGGAGAACATGCAGACTCCACCCATCATGTGAGAGATGATGTGACGTATGTCCGGCCCAGGAATCGAACGCATCCTTTGCCTTACGCATTCTCAATATTCCAATTTTGCACATCTCCAAAACAATAATTGTAATATTATCCATTTGTGGTGCATCTCCCACATCTGTGCCTGATTGAATTCCACGTGTGTGTATTGTAACATGCCTGTGTGTGCTGTGCCCAGGACTGGAACACGTTCCTTCTGCGCTTCAATGAGGTGGACCTGTGTGTGTCTGAGAACGAGACCATCAAACACGGGCTGAATGAGTCCACCACGCCTGAGAGCCTGGTGGTGACCAGCGGACAGAGCCGCTCCAGCACCCAGGCCCCTCTGCTGCTGGACGACCAGGGGCCCATCAACATCTCTGTACCCATCACCCTGACGCTGGACCCGCAGAGGCCCTTCGGAGGATATTCGCGCAACATCACCCACCTGTACGCCACCGTGCTGGGCCAGCAGGTCGGCCTGTCCGGTCAGTCTCACTGTAAAAGGGTTAGTTTGCCCTGGGGAATTCACGATATTCATATTAGTCACGATCACCATGAGGAGAAATACCACGATTTTACGATTATTCACGATTGTCAGCAAAAAGATAGGAAACATTTATATTGCATATTGTTTTTTATGTTTAAACTTGCAAATTTTCCTGTGAGAGGAAAATTTGGTTTTATAACAATGAACTTCCCCTTTGATACAGCATATTCATTTAAAGTTAAAATATAATGTGTGGAACCTGCAGTGTGGGCATTGGGCAACACTACAAGCATACACATACTGTACACCCAAACATCCAGTACACCTCTTATTATATCATTTACAATTACTGTCCATGGCACTGCACATTATATCTATTTTACAACTTAATAATGACACGAGTCATGAGCATAAGCAACTATAATGTTATTCCAAAATGTATTCCAAACTGGAAATTGAAGGAGACATACATTTTGTGTTTAATCAACTTTTAAGAGCTTTTAACTGTTAAGTGTTTGTTTCTTGCATTTTGAGTTATGCTTGTAATCGAGTACTCTATCTTTTTTTTTTTTTTTTTTTTTTTTTTTTACATCCCGTAAAAAATATACTTCAAAGTAATAAACAAATGCCAAACGAGTATCCGGCTAACTCCAGACTAATCTGGGTCTCTGATCTGAGTTCTTCACATGAATCGGTCTGGGAAGGCTCTCACCAAAAGCCATTGGAAGTTAAAAAAATACTTCATGCTGATTGGTCGAAGCATCACAACAGCAGAAGCAGAAACCTCTAAATAGTGCTAGATGCAGAGTTCAGAAAAGCACAGTCTCTTTCTCCTCCACAAATGTACAAAGTGCCATCGTTTGTGACAAACTAAATAGTCTGTATTTCTCCTAAAATAGGCCGAAGTACGGCTTTTCGGCACCGCCAGGTTTGTTTTGGTTTGACTTTCGCCCAAACTACAATGCTGCTCTGTGATTGGTCCCTAATTGCCATGTGATTGGCCTGTTTTATCACTGGTGCGGACTTCAAACTAATCAGCGAGAGCCTGATTTATTTCAATTCTAATGGTGCTTTAGGGCGTTTTCACACTGCCCCTCGTCCTGTTCGCCCATTTTCAAAGTTAATCATTTCCATAAACAGTTTTCCCCGTGCTGTCATTTATGTGTCTCCTCCGAACAACTGCAGGACCAGCCGGTGGTTTGGGAAAAACAGACAGGTCACAGAAGAAGACACAGAAATGATCAGACAGAGCAACATCGACCACATTGACGTTTGAAATATTAACCCCCTTTGTAATTAGAAGATCTAGCGTGTGCCCTCTGCTGTGGGTGGGGCCACTCACGTGCTGAGTAAGACCGAAAGTTTCAAGGACAGCATGAAGCTCTTTAGCGTTTCTGTCACAGATATTATCAACATGAACATTGAAACCACCTGTTATGACCAAACCATCAAAGTCTGTGCATACGACTGAAAGCATCTCAGTAAAATCATCAATAAAACTTTTGCAGTGCTGAGGAGGCTTGTATAAAACAATGAAGAGAATGGATGGAGACTGTTTTAGCTCCATTTTAAAGGCTACGTACTCAAATGTTGAAAACACCCCAAAGGACAACCTGTGGGTAACTATTTCATCTCTAACAAAAGCACACACACCTCCTCCCTTTTTGTTTTCTCGTGTTTCAGATTCAAACATAAAGTTGGGTGGAGCAGACTCTATTAGAACTAAATTTCCTGTGTTTTTGTCAAGCCATGTTTCAGTTAAAAAACATAAAATCAAGATTATAAGAAGAAATAAAATTATTAATTAAGAATGATTTGTTACATAAGGATCTGACATTTAGCACAGCAAGTTTCAGACTAGTTTCAGTGAGACTGGGCGTTATCTTTTTACAGGGAATATGAATCAAATTTCTCAGATTGGGCAGTCTGACTCGCATTTTGTTTTCCCATCTGTGTGATGTTACTACAGAAATAGCACTAGGGGAGGCTGTTTTTACACAGGGCCCCGGGTTGATTTGATTTTTTAATATGACTAAGTCCCGGCAACGCTGAGACCCAGTGCATCCTAGCTATGGGAGATACCAGGTGAAAGGCGAGGGGGGATAGGTGGGGGGACTTTTGTTGGTGTAGTTGGAGCCGGTGAGCGTTTGGGACCAGGTGAAAGGCGGGTGGGTTTTGGTGGGGTGATTTTTGTCTGTGTAGCAACAGTCAGGGGAGAGTTCATCATCGTTGATATCAGAACTCTTGATCTTGCTCTATTAGGCGTGAGTGGAGCCATCTTAATGCCTGATTTGATCAGATGTTCAAGATGGCTGGGAAGACCCCTGGGTGAGGGTGGAGATGGAAAGGAGAGTGAGGAATCTGTAGTGGGAGTAGATGTTGCAGGGGGGATCCAGGGCTGCTCTGAGGGCAGGGGCGATGGCGGGGATGCTGCCGGGCCCGCCACAGATGGGTCCAAGGCCTTTGATGAGGGCCGTGCAGGAAAGAACTGAAATGACTCCTGCGCTGGAGCCGTGGTGAAGATTGTTGTGGGTGCTGCTGCAGATGAGTCCTTTCGCTGGAGGTGGTGGAGGTGATCGTGGACACAGCTGGAGTTGAATTCTTTGCTGGTGGTGGTGGAGCGGCTGCTAATAAATCCTTTGGTGGAGGCTGTGGTTGTGGTGCTGCTGATGTTGAAACATTGGCTCGGTCTCTGGCTGATGAAGCAGGAATTCTTCTCTCTTTCCTCTCTTCTCTAACTATCTGCTCAGGACCCTGTCCAGGCCCCAGTCCAATGCCTCAGAGCGTGGGAGCAGGTTTCTCTGTCAGCACCCTCACTCCACCTCTGCATAGGTGTGGGCCATTTCTCTTAATACAGGTCCCTCTCGTTTCCAGAATAGATAGAAGTTCTCAATGTAGTGCAATCCTCTTGTTGCACACTCTTTGGACAGCCATGTGTTCAGCTGAAGCAGCCGGCTAAACTTGTTTATCTTCCTGTCGATGTTTGGAAGAGGTCCACTTATGAATGTTTTTTATTTCCATTTTATCAAGCACGCCGAATAACTCCACAAAGTCTCTTTTCAAAACTTCAGTCTCTTCGTGTCGTATGTCCCACTGCGCCCACGTGCACAATCAGCTGTTTAACTCCTTTATGTTTGGCCAAAACATTAGAAATACGTGACGTAATCTCAGTGATTGTGGCGCTGGGAAAATAATTTTCATGCATCACGTGACTTATCGCACCATCCCCAATCAAGACGACCTTGACGTTAGGCACAGATTCTCTCTCTGTCTCTGTCTTTCCTTTTCGCCACGTCATGTCTCGCATTTTTCCCTTTGTTCATTTATTTCAGTCTTTGAAAGTGGTAAAAATCTGTTTGTAAGCTGTATTTCAGGTGGCGTTACATTATTCTTTGTATTGCTTAGGCTTCGCAACAGTTTTCCTGGTCTTTAGAGAGTTTTGGAAACGAAACAGAGTCACTCCGGTTTAAATTGAAAGTAGCTGTTTTTCTTGTAAAAAATGTGGACTTCTTACCACTGGATGACACAGGGATTGTATCGTGCAGTCCTTTTTCAGATTCCAAAGCAAATATCCGTGCTTGTAGCTCATGAATTTCTTGTTGAAATTTCCAACAGCGTTTACAGGAGTTTGTTTGTTTCTCTTCTCACGGACATGTCGCTGGTTTTCGTCAGATTTTTGTTGATTAAAACTCTAAAAATGTTCTTAAAATCCTTGGTTGACTTAAAAAAGTCATAACAAAAAATGTTTGGAAGACAAAAACTGATTTAAAAGCAAAATAAATAAGGAAAGCAGCTGAAGCAGGCAGGAGCAAGCAGGGAAGCGTCTGCACTCTTCGGAAGCAGGAAGTAGACTGAAAATGGCACCTCTAAATGTCTTTAAATTAAGATTTTGTGATTTCTTTATGATTTTAATGCATGTTTTTCCTGTTTTTGTGTGTGTTTGCATTTGTGTGTGTGCATTTGTTTGTGAGCGTGTGTGTTTGTGTGCGTGTGCCTGTGTGCGTGCATGTGTTTGTGTGCTTTTTTGTTTACTTGTGTGCGTGTGTGTGTTTGTGCGTGTGTGTGTGTGTGTGTGTGTAGAAAAATGTTTCTCTGATGGTGGTGGTGTGTGTGCAGGACGTGAAGCCCACGAGGAGGTGAACATCACCTTCACCTCTGCCTGTGTCCTGGAGCTCAGACGACTGTATTCTGCATGGACACTGTGAGCAGGTGGTCTTCAGCACATGTATGACCCTCACGGCCAACACCAACATCTTCCCCGTCACTGTGTGAGTGTCTCCACAAGTCAGAAGTTGCCTTTGATTTCACCAAACACTTGAGAACGGTCTCAAGCACATGTCACTGTCCAGAGACGGTGGAAGTCGTTTGGTTTTGGGTCGAAAACCTGAGGTGCCATGTTTAACGGCTGATCCCGCTCTAAACTGGACCAAACCATGCCTTCAAATAAAGAACGATGAAAGAAAGAAAACTAGTTCCACTGAAACGTCCCAGTGCAGCGAGAACAGATGTCAGAGTGGCTTGAGTGAGATGCACACGTGCAGGGCCAGGCGTACAAGCGTTCTCATGCAAAGTGGATGTCTGAGGCGGTCGCCTTGACTACCTCCGTCTAACCTGCTTAACCCGACGATCATTTCTGTGCAGACAACCTCCTCACTGTGTCCCGGAGACGTACACCAACGCCACCTCCTGGTACAAAGTCTTCACCACAGTGCGGGACTCGGACACAAAGTACAGCCAGGACTACAACCCGTTCTGGTGCTACAAAGGAGCCATCGGCAAAGTGTACCACGCCCTCAACCCCAAGCTCACCGTCATCGTTCCAGATGTGAGATATTCAGAATTACGGTTTCAGAAGGTTTTGCCTTTGCATAATTCAGTGCATAGATTTTCAGAAAGATTCAACATGCCGACTTTCACTCACATGGACCGGTTCTAAAGTCTTTCTTTGCTAGAAAAAATGTGTGGATTTTTCACAGCAAATTTTACACTGAATTTAAAGTGTTGAATTTGAGAGTGTGAAAATCTATGCATCGAATCATTTGAAGGTGAATTTTTTGTTTGGAGTTTTTAAATGTTGAAAAACACATTGAATATTTACAGCAAAAATGAATCGACTTCATCAACCATTAAAATGAGATGAAACGTTCCTGATGCCAACATTTCAAACTCAAAATGATCTTCCATAGAACTCAGTGACAGACGAGTGTAAGCATCGCGTGGATTTGAGCACACACACGTGTATTTCAGCACACACACGTGTATTCCCTCACACACACACGTGTATTTCCCTCACACACACGTGTATTCCCTCACACACACGTGTATTCCCGCACACACACACGTGTATTCCCGCACACACGTGTACACACACTTCTGAACTCCAGGGGGCGCAGGTTTAATGCAGAATAAGGACTTTTTGCACCCTTGCGATTTGATCTTGCGGCCATAGAACGTAGTGTCTAATGTGCACGTCTGTCCCAGGACGACCGCTCCCTCATCAACCTGCACCTGATGCACACCAGCTACTTCCTGTTTGTCATGGTCATCACCATGTTCTGCTACGCCGTCATCAAGGGCCGGCCCGGCAAGCTCCGGCAGAGCCCGCCCTCCGACTTCTGTCCAGAGAAGGTACAGCAGGCCGCACAGCACAGTGACATGGACAGGTAGACGCACACACACACACACACGCACACATGCCACCAGGACTCCTGCCAATCACTGTGGAGATCCGTGGGGACCAATCAGAGGGCTTTTCTGAGGGTGCTTCTGCTTCCTTCTGCAGCTGGACCAGAGGTGGGAGTCTTGTGTAGAAACTACACAAATGGACCTTTTCTCTCTCTTAAACAACATGGTCCCCTCAAAAACACACTGTGCTCCTCCTCCTCTGCTCCTCCTCTGCTCCTCCTCTGCTCCTCCCAAAAACACTATCATTTCCCACATTTGTGACTTTGTCAAAGGCAGAGATCCTCAGGTCTCCTGAGTTGTTTTTAAGTCAGGAAATCATCCCAAACTCGTTGTCGACTGTGTCCCTACATTAGCATGTCGGAGCTAGCTTTGCTTTATATCTCCTGTTGTTATTCCCTCTGCTGTCAGTAGAGGGAGTGCTAACTCCATCAGAGTAACCAAAGTATCATACTCTCAGTACTTACATCGTGTGAAGTTCTAAGCAAAGCAAAGGTGCCAGAGCATGTTCAAAGCCCAGTAACATGTTCATATGATCGAACATGATTATTTAAGTTTAAGACATAAACAGGACTTAATAAAGCACTTTGACCTAAATATTCATGATGACATTAGTTCCTGAATAAACCAAACCATGTGAGAAGACTGTGCTTTGAAAGTCGGGTACACCAGATGTAAGAAAACGGGAATGTCGAGTTGAACTGAAATGATTGGGAACCGGGAAAGAACTTTGACTCGATAAAGAAATGTGAGAAATGAAGAAGCGTTACAGTTTGCTTTGTTTCATGGTCCCTTTTTCACTGCTCTTCTGATTCTTTTCTGGGGTGATTCACAAACTATTCTTCTGTCTGTTTCCAAAGCATAACAAAGCCGTGTGCTGCCTGCAGGTGGCGCTGTCAGAGGGTTAAGAAGACGCAGGACTATATCAGAACTTACCTGTGAACGGACTCAAGCAGCTCTGCCCTCAGGCCTGAGGAACTCTTAAGAACTCTTTAAGAACTCTGAGGGACTCTGAGGGACTCCTTGCTGCAATGTTGGTTCCACTCCAACCAAAGATGATCTAAGTGCCTGTAAGTCATGAGAAGAACTCCACAACAAGGACCCTGATCCTCCTGCTCCTCCTCCTGCTTCTCCTCCTGCTCCTCCTCCTGCTTCGCCTCTTCCTGCTCTCCTCCTGTTCTCCTCTAGCTCACCTTCCTGCTCTCCTCATGCTCCTCCTCCTGCTTCCTCCTCCTGCTCTGCTCCTCCTCCTGCTCCTCCTCCTGCTCCTCCCTCTTCCTGCTCTCTGCTCTCCTCCTGTTCTCCTCTAGCTCACCTCCTGCTCTCCTCGTGCTCCTCCTCCTGCTCCTCCTCCTGCTCCTCCTCCTGCTTCGCCTCTTCCTGCTCTCCTCCTGTTCTCCTCTAGCTCACCTCCTGCTCTCCTCCCCATGCTCCACCTTCTGTCTCTGTGTGCATCCTCAACCTTCTGAGATATCAAAATGGCTTCCTTCACTCATCTTGCAGCTGCTTTAAGGATAAGAACAATGCTAAATGAAAGGTGTGGCCACAACATGGATATCGCTGTTTTTGGTTCTTCTTAAAACCCCACTCTGTAACATTTCAGCCTAAGAAAGGATAGGCATGTTTCCACTGGTTTGCTCTGAAGCCGATCAGTCCCAAAGCGGTCTGGCTCTTGGGCTCCAGGTGGACTATGCAAGCCCCTCTAGGAGCCTGCAGCTCGAGCATGACTGCTCTGACCAATCGGAGTGTGGTACACGAGCCCGCACTCCTTGCACGCTACGCCACATGTTCAGCAGACGCAGCTAGCCGCTAAAGGCTCATAATGCGGCTAACATGATCCAAAGCATTCCCAAACACCACGTAGAGGCTTTGCAGACAAGTCAATAAATGAGGCAAAACTGTTCCTGTGCACGCTAGCTTTAGCCACGCCCCTCACACACACAGACTGGGAATTACTAAACGTCTTTTTGTGAATCGCTCAGATCGACAAAGTATCATTCAGGAGGATTTCGATTTGATTTTAGAAAAGAGCTACGATTGGGTGACGAAGTGAAACGTGGCTTATTGCTTACCAAGTACCAGCAGATCTTAACCAGGTCTAAATGAGCACTAAACCAGGTCTTTAACCATTATTACAGCAGTTCTAAACAAGGACTTACTCAAAGGAGAAAAGTGAACACAGTCCAAGCTCGTACCACCCTCTAAGACATACCCACACAAATTCCTGAACACTTCCAGGTGACTAACGGCGTCGCCATGGAGACGAGAATGGATGTTATTTGAGGTATTTTAGAGCAAAATATGAATATTCTTTCATTTTGCCTGTTTATTGGCTGAAAGGTTACTCGGGGGGCGTTGAAGGCAATGAGAGCCACGCCTCACCTGCACTGGTCAGCTCCGGTCAGCTGTGGGAGGCTGACCAGTGCAGGATGGCTTGGTTAGCATGGGGCTGCCGTAAAGCTGGGGTCTCGCTTGCCTCGGCTCAAACACTAATCATCAGTGTAATGAATGTTGCACTTCTCATCAACTTAATCAACCTAAGCACTTGATATATTTGGAAGTAAATGAGTACATTTACAACTTTACCATCTGTGCGTGGATTTCTTAAAGGTCCTATATTAAGTATTAACACACTTTTCAATACCAGAGGAAAGACCCTTTAAAATCCTAAAATGTCCTCAGAATGGAAGCGAAATAAACCATAACACAACGGATTTAAATGTTAATGATCTTCAATCTTTCCAACAAAAAAGAATCAACGATTTAGAGTGTTCGGGGAACAAATGTCATTGATTTGATTTTTCATTCAAATGATTCAAGAAATACTATTTTATCACTTCACAATTGTGGTAAAAACATGTATTATATCTGGAGGTGAAAATAAAACGAAAGTGCAGTCAACTTCTCTGTACAGTTTGTCCAATCAAACCTAAAGCTCAGGACTTTTCCTTCATGAAAAAGCCTTGGCGTTGGTCAGAAACTGAAAATGATGGCTAGTCACATTATGTTCCACTTCTGAACCCTCTGCGTCAAGGGCAGAGGTCAGAGGGCAGAGGGTTTATGGTTCATATCCACATCCATGTCAGCACAAACAAGACAACTCGTTTATACTTCACAAAGCGGTGCCATTAATCGGGCTACCCCAACCCTGAGCTCGTGGTCCGATTGTGGAGCCAGTCCCAAAGCAAACTGTCCGTGGAGGCTAATCAGGCAACGATGCTCCTGCGAAGCATTATTTCAGCCATCTTTAAGGGACAAATATAATAACAAATATAGGACCTTTTTAAGATTTCATTTGAAAATGGACCTTGCGTTAGCTGAAAGTGGAGAAGAACATCATTCACACTTGGCCTTCCTCACCTTCCTCTGGAAATGATTTGAAACGGCGTCAAAGCTTGAATGTTTGGAATTCTTCATTTTGATGATTACTTCTCCTCTTGTGGCTTAAACATGTCTTAAAATGTGTTCCTTGTCTTTGGACTCACTTCCCGGCTTTTGTGTTTTATGAATGTTCCACAATGGAAACTAGAGTGGCACTTTCAGCTGCAGGTCTGAAGACTAAACCAGGTCTAAACCAGGTCTAGACCAGGTCTAAACCTAAGCAAAACCTGGACTTAGCTGGGTCCAAACCAGGTCTAAAGACTAAACACCATTGACTTGACCAGAGCAGAGGACTGCATGAGGTTTTACACCAGATGCCCTTCCGTCCCTGCACACCTGACAAAGAAAAGGTTGAAAGGAGTTGTTCTTCTGGAAACAGTCTGCGGATTTAGTTGGAATCTTCCTGTTTAGAATAATTGAATAATGATCTGTATATAATTCTATTAATATGCTGTATTTATGACAAAATGGTTTATTTTTATGATTTTGTAGGCTGTCGGACTCGGTGTGAGTGCTGTGTGTGGCTGGATTCATGCACATTCACATTCACAAAGTCAAAGAACAGGAGCTTGTTCAGCTGATCCAACCCTTAGAAGGCCAGACACCACAGGTCCAACTGATCTGCTCCGTCTGCTCTCTCCACATTTCCACTTTCACCTGGAGATGTTTTCTTCTTCCATTGAATCCACTTCCTCTATAGACTTCTCTGGGACATGTTCCTCCCACAGAGACACAAAGATCGGGCCTCAAAGTGGCCCCTAAACAAAGATCGGGCCTCAAAGTGGCCCCTAAACAAAGATCGGGCCTCAAAGTGGCTCCTACACAAAGATCGGGCCTCAAAGTGGCCCCTACACAAAGATCGGGCCTCAAAGTGGCCCCTACACAAAGATCGGGCCTCAAAGTGGCCCCTACACAAAGATCAGGCCTCAAAGTGGCTCCTACACAAAGATCAGGCCTCAAAGTGGCTCCTACAGTGGCTCCTACACAAAGCCTCAGGCCTCAAAGTGGCTCCTACACAAAGATCAGGCCTTAAAGTGGCTCCTACACACACCAAACTGGACAAGAGTCTGACAGAAACAACACAAGGTTCTGAGCCTCATTTGTCACACCCTTAAGTCTAATAAATGAGGCCAGTCAGATTTCAGTAGTTTCCTCATATACTGAAGGAGATTTCCAAAATCCTTTATTAACATGTTTTCATATCTAACATGTCAACAAAATGAAGCACTTGTCCTGAAAACACATTCATGTGAGTCACCTGCAGTGTCTGGCCTCAAACCTAAAAATACAAGTGAACTTCGGATGGCCTACAGGAGGTCATTCACGCAGTGTAAATGTGCATGAATGACAAACATATGACTTACCTCTGTTTTCCATCTGTTCCATAATTCATGAACCTGTTGAATGTAATTTTTATAATCAGAATAATACAATGCAATGCTCAGAAGTGATTTGAATCTTTGTAAATATGATTTTTTTGTTTTTTGCATTTAAATGGCTTTACTTGAAATGTACTCATTTTTTGGGTTTATTCTGTTTGAAATAATCGTATCACTTTGGCTTGTGCGAGTGCAATTTTGAATGAAAATAAGTCTTCCCTATTTTCATAAAACACATTTGAGCCTTTGCTTTTGTTACGCTGATCGTTTGTAAAAGATGAAGGAGCTAAATGAGAACAGAAATGGCGGACTGGCTGCTTCACTTCCTGCTTGGTCCCGCGCTGGCCTCTGATTGGACGAGACACCGGCGCACAGTGCTGTGACGAGAGAGTGTGTGCTTTGTGCTTTGTGTTTTGTGTTTTGTGCTGTGTCTGAAGCTTGGAAACATAAGTGCAGCTTGTGCTCTGCTTCTTGGCTCTGTTTCAGGATAAACTTCACTGCTAAACCAAACGCGTGTGTGTGTTCTCTGCTTCGTCCAAGTGGAAAGGATCGCCACAGCATCTGCATTTCCCTTCTTCTAAAATAGCATGGAACAAACACAGGAAATGTACAAAGATCTACATTTAAGAACGATTTAGTATTTGGAGAAACTACCACTTGACTGAGTTTTGAAGTAAAATTTGGTTTGATTTATGAATAATGCTTATTCTGGAATTTCCTAAGAAAATACAGTTTCTTGAAAAGAAGTGTAAATGTCATTTCCCATGTTTTGTGCACCAGACAGGGCCGGCCCAGCCTATAAACCAGGGCTATTCATCATGAGGCTGCGCTTGAATAGCTCTGCTATAAGCGAACTAAACAGCTGCTTAGGGCCCCAAGGTGTCAAAAGGGCCCCCAATCTGGCAACCTGATTCATGTGAAGCACAAGCGCAGCGTGCGCCACTAGCGTACTAGCGCTGTTGCTGTGCCAACAGTGTAGCAGCGCTGCTAGCCCGAAAGCGCACACAGCGGTAACATATAACGCACAAACAGCATTTATTTGTAATGGTAACCAAGGCACCAGACCTGTGCTGATTGGTCAACTTCATTGTGCGCGAGCAGAATGAAAGCAAGACATAAACACAACAGAGCGGGGTCTTCATGTCCATAAGAATACATCCCTCCAGTGCCGAAAAACGAAAGAAGAAAAGAAACCGCAATCTCAACAACACTCTCCAGGAACTGAACTTTTCCAAAGAGAACATGAGGCTGTCATGTTAGTGCTCCGATAGGCTGAGGCTGGGGGCGACTCTGGCCCCGCCATGGGGGCCCCGCCATGGGGGCCCCGCCATGGGGGCCCGCCATGGGGGCCCGCCATGGGGGCCACGCACATAAGCATAACATTTACACCGGCCTGGTAATGTTAGCAGCAGGTGAGGGAGTGAGGCGGCGTCTATGTCCCAGGTCACTAATGGGCGGACTCCGGTCCGGATCCGGACCCAAGCGCTGCCTTGTCTGGACCAGAACCTCTGACATGAAACTTTGGAGTGAACAGTGTACGCCCCTCATTCACACAGAATGAGCCGTGCAGCCCCCCGTGTGTTTGAGATGAGTGGGTTTTAAGAAAGTGTTTCAAATGAACTGAGAGTTTGCGTCTTTCCTTCGCGTCCCCTCTCTCTCCCCCTCTCTCTCCCACCACACAGGAGCCCGACCCCTGTGTGCCCGTGCATCACTGTGCGTCAGATCGCAGCACTGCTTGAGAAAGCCTTAACATCAGGTCAGTCGTGACTCGTCATGTGTTTTACTTTGACTTCATTAGAAATAAGCGCAGCGCTGACGAGAACGTAAAGGTTTCTGCCCATCAGCCCATCAGCCAATCACATCGCATTAAATCATATTGAATGGATAAATTGTGAAAAAAATTTCTATTATAATTATGTATGTTATAACATAATAATATATATTATAATATAAAAAGTAGCAAAGTGGCAGAAAGGCAGTCTTTTCATGATAG
Source organism: Chaenogobius annularis (assembly GCA_015082035.1). NCBI lineage: Eukaryota > Metazoa > Chordata > Actinopteri > Gobiiformes > Gobiidae > Chaenogobius > Chaenogobius annularis. Next base: position 552,670 of record BJKM01000533.1, read on the forward strand.
CGCCCCCTAGGTTTGAATCTTCACTTCTCGTTTTGTTCATTCTCTGTGTGTAGTTTTATCAGTGTTAATTGTTAATCAGTCGATGCTTATGCCATTTGTTTAATGTGTTTAAAACTTGTTTTGTCCCTTTGGAACAGTCGGAGCAGTAACAGATAAATTAGTAAGGAGAAGTATTACTTTGACATTTTCAGCTAAACAGAGAATGTACATTTGTACACTTGTTTCTTTACAATTATATTTGTAGTTCTGCTGATGTTTGGTCGGTTTGTACTTGACCTTCCTTGTGTTATGTTACGATGAGTCCATCCATGTGAAGTGGTGATTGCTTTAATTGTTCTCATATGTGACCCTCCAGTTGTTCATAGTTCATTCTGGTATTTAACTTTGGTATTCAACAGCCTGATGTTTTAGGTACATTTATGTTGTTCTGAACACAATTTGACCCTAACTATTTTTCACAGCCAATATTGTGTTGAGTAATTAAGTTTACTAATGTATTAATAACTGGTTTCAGTCACTTTCTCCTGGCACAGTTTCATCTCATCATCATTTTACAGCATTACAACCTCGACTTACTTTAGCCGGCTGGACCACAATAAAATGCACCAAAATACAGGAAAAAAGGTCTGAAAATGCATCTAATGTATGTGTTATTTATACAGGGAGTAGAGATGATGTCAGCGGGATACCAAGTTGTGTTGTGGAGCAAGTTCTTTGTAGCGGCCAAGACTTGCCCTACTCAAGGTCCGCTATGGATGCAGTGTGTGTGGCCTCTCTGACCCGTGTCTTCCACCAAGAATGTCAGAAAATACTGTGTTCCAAGAGTTTATTGGCATTACCTTTAGCCATCCACAATTACACAGGTCTCCAATCCACATACACAATAGACACGGTCAAAAGACTGTTAACCTCCACACTGCAACACCTGAATGCGCCCTTCTTCCCCTTTTATATTGGGCAGGACAACTTACAAACAGTGCCACATAGTGGCAGGAGGAACAACAGCAAAATGGCTCCAACAGGTTGTGAATTGTTCACTGACAATGACAATAAAACTGATATGGATGATGTGGTGGGGGGCCCCCAGGGAACATTTCGCTTAGGACCCCTGCAGGCTTGGGCTGGCCCTGGCACCAGCAAAGTACAACAGAGCATTTGCAAAAAGACCTCACCAGGTATAAAAAAAAAAGTTAAATAAGTAATAAACTAATATACACACACGTTGACCTGATGTTTAGTTTGAATAAAATGAGATCAAAAGCAAGAGTTGATTCATCAAGTGAATGGAATAAAGCTACAAAATATATATCATGACGAGCATCCAGCTGTGGATGAATATTCATCTGTGTCACCGTCACTCATATGACATGCATCAGCGTACACACACACACACACACACACATATATATATATATATATATATATATATATATATATATATAACCACTTATACGCACACATTCATAGACTGTGAGAGCAGAGCAACACCACCAGATGGCACTGTTCTCTAGTGTAAAAGCAGAAGAGTCAACAGAGTCACCAGGTCTTCATATTAAACATGAACCAACAGTATCTTGTATATTCCTGAACTCTGCTTTGCGACTGTATTTCGGGGAATAAGATATTAACAAATACCCCTGTCGAAATATCTAAGGTATGTAATGTAACTGTAGTTCTATGATTATGTGTGAAGCCCTCTACAGGCTTTGCAAGTGGCTAAAACCTACACGAAGGCCGTATGTGCTACGCCCTCTACGGTCTTTGCTATTAACTAGTCCATTCCTAGGCACTGCCTAGCCCTGAGAAAAAAAACGCTACTCCCATCAGGCCTGGCGTAGCATGATTAGAATCGCTCTGTTGTCCAAGCAACAACAGACCATAAGGTCCAGAGCACTCAAAGGCCCCTACAAAGTGCATGCACACAGGTTGATCCTACCAAGGACACCTGTATTGGTGTGCACAAAAAAACAAAACGCACACAGTGAAGTACAATCTGTCGCCTCTCTGAAGAGTACCTGTAATTCGCAAAGCAAAGAAGAGGATGTGCAAAGGCCGCCTCTCCCAAGAGAGTCCACCAGTAAAAGCAAAGCAATGTAGTGCCCTGGACCACCCCTTCAAGAGCGACCACACAGAGCACTCCCATATTCCCATACCTTAATCCTAATGGAGAACCGTCACCCTGAAGGCCGCCATAGGAGGATCGGCAAACATCCACTGACACGCTACGTGGCACTGTATCAAATGGGCCAGCGGTGCCAATTGGCATGAGCCAGCTCTGTCCCTGGAATGCCCCACGCACTGCATGGCATATCCAGAGAGCCAGACGCTGAGAAGAAAGTGGAGTGCCCCAGTTTTGGCTTAGGACGCTTCAAACAGCTGGTCCAAACAGCTGAATCTGTCTGCGCAGTACAAGTACCAGCAAGATATGGCGTCAATGAGGCATGAGGGGTCTGCATTCTTAGCAAAAGCAAGGGCCAGAAGTCGAGCAGACAAGCTATGCACATTCCAAGGGTTCAAAGGGCGGTCTTGACCTGTCCAGGACCACTGTAAGTGTCATAGAAATGATTCAAACATAAAGAAGTTCATATTTGTTTAAAAGAAATAATACTTTGAAGATTATTGTTATTATTATTCATGCCTTTTTGAAAAGTCTTTATTTTGCATACGATTTTATAATGTTGTTTTAGACATTTAGACTCCAGTTATTTACTTTGGTTTGGTACCAGTAATATCACGAGAATTTGAGAGGCTATTGGGCGACCGGTGGGATTTATGCGCACCCACACCTTCAGGACTTTCAGAGCCACGCTTAAGGCAACTTGCAAGGGCGAGTCAACCAGCTACAAAAGGTACTTGTTTTGTGCATGTGAAATAAATGTAGTTCTGAATTTTTGTTGTACTAATTACACTGTATGTTGTACACAGTTGTTTTTTTTTTTGCACAAATGTTATTGTTCTTCATCTAAAGACCTCCGAAGTGACAGGCGCCCATGAGGTAGCTATTTTATTTGATACTGTGTGTTAGCAAAGACAAAATGAGTGTGATCATTTTGTTCATTTGTACTTTAGTTTTCACTGCGTTTACTGGCACCAAAGAAGGCTAATAAATGCGCCCGTCTCGAGAAACCGTGTGCAGTGTTGTCATTGAGGAGCTACAACCACTATCAGCAGACCCTTCTGCCTGACCCTCTGAAACAGAGGCAACATGATGTGGGGAGGAGTGAAGGTGAACAGTTGAGCCACAGACCAGGAGAAGAAACGGTGGGGGGAAAAACTGACATTGCCGGAGCTGTCCAGTTCAGTCACAGCTGGCCACCATAGGGACTTGTTTGCAAGTTGCCCACAAAAAAACACACAAAAAAAGACCCAGGCCCACTATACAGAGCCGTGGGGAAAGCTGCGCAGGGCTACGGTAAGGGTCCCTGGAATGTTTTGCAGTGCCAGAATGTCTCGCAGAAAGCACCACTGTAATGCCCACAGAAAGCCATTCCAGGCTGGCCATGCAGAAAGTAGCACAGGATCACTGTACTGGCTCACAGATCAGGGTGCCACCATACTGCACCCACAGATGCAGCACTGTAATGGCCCCTGCTGTGTAGGGCCACTGTGCAGGACCACCTGGCCCATGGAAAGCCACTGTACCATGCCAAGGAAGCCATGCTGGGGGGCCCATGGAAAACCATGCAGTATCCACTGGCCTGCGAAAAGCTATATATATATATATATATATATATATATATATATATATATGTGTATGTATATATATTTAATTATTTATTATATAATATTATATATATAATATATATATATATTATATATATATACACACACACCACACACACACACACACAGCATATAATACATATATATATATATATTATTTCATTAATTTTCTACCGCTTTTTCACGTTAGGGTCATGGGTGACTGGAGCCTATCCCAGTGCCTTTGGGACTTAGGCGAAAAAAACTGAAACATAGAAATGTTTGTAAATGTATAAAAGAAAGAAAATCTGAAATATCACATGTTCATAAGTATTTCAGACCCTTTGCTGTGACTCTCATATTTCAACTCACATTGCTGTCCATTTCTTCCTGGATCCTCCTTGACATGGTTCTACTCCTTCATTGGAGTCCAGCTGTGTTTGATTGAACTGATTGACTTAGGAAAGGCAAACACCTGTCTATATAAGAGCTTACAGCTCACAGTGCATGTCAGAGCAAATGAGAATTAGGAGGTCAAGACCTGCCCAAGGAGCTCAGAGACAGAAGTGTGGCATGGCACAGATCTGGCCATAGTTACAGAAGAATTTCTGCAGCACGTAAGGTTCCTTAAGAGCACAGTGGCCTCCATAATCCTTCAATGGAAGAAGTTTGGAGCTGACCAGGACTCTTTCCTACGACCTGGGAGAAGGTGAGAGAGGTAAAGAAGAACCAAAAGATCACTGTGGCTGAGCTCCAGAGATGCAGTAGGCGAGGCACTGCCAGCCAGCACCAGTCGGGGCTTTATGGCAGAGTGGTCCGACTGAAGCCTCTCCTCAGTGCAAGACATGAAAGCCTGCATAGAGTTTTCTACAAAACACATGAAGGACTCTCAGACTATGAGAAAGAACATTCTCTGGTCTGATGAGACCAAGATTGAAACGTTTTGGGCGTTAGTTCTAAGCGGTGTGTGTGAAACCAGGCACTGGACTCATCATGCTGGCCCAATACAATCCCAACAGTGAACATGGTGGGGGCAGCATCATGCTGTGGGGGGTTGGTCAGTGCAGGGACAGGACCACTGGGTTGCAACTGAAGGAAGATGAATGCGGTCATGTACAGAGAGATCCTGAAAGAAAACCTCTCCCAAAGTGCTCAGGGCCTCAGACTGGACGAAGGTTCCCTCTCCAACAAGACAAATGACCCGAAGCACACAGCTAAAATAACAAAGGAAGTGGGCGTCGGAACAACTCTGACCATTCTTGACCGGCCCAGCCGGCAGCCCTGACCTAAACCCAATTGAGCATCTCTGGTGAGACCTGAAAATGGCTGTCCAGGGATCTGCAAGGAAGAATGGCAGAGGATCCCCAAATCACAGGTGTGAAAAACATCTTTCCCAAGAAGACTCATGTACGAGCTCAAAGGGTGCTTCTACTCAATAAGCTCGGGTCCTCCATCAGAGGCCTCGGAGCTTGAGGGTTCTACGCAGTATCTTGCTGTGTTCCTAGTACTGTGCTTTTCTGGACTGAGATGTTTGATGTTTTTCCAGGGATCTGCTGTAGCCATTCCATATATATATGTGTATGTATGTATGTACTGTATATATATATATATATATATATATATATATATATATATATATATATATATATATATGTGTACACATACACACGCGCGCGCGCGCGCACACACACACACACACACACACACACACAAACATACAGACAACCACACACATTTTCTCCCTTTGTTTTGTTTATTTCAATGAAAGGGATCTGGACTGTACTGGAGTATCAGCCCAATGTGGGTCAGTATGTTCCACTTTTGGTGTGTGAATGCCCAGGTGAAAGAGCTTTAACTACCGTACCGGAGGGGCTTTTTTGCCAAGAGAAGTGGTTTTCCCTCCACTTTCTGATCTCTTTTTGGATTAGCCTGCAAGCTTTTAGCTTTTTTTTGCAGTTTGTTTGTTTCATTGTGTTCTGTTGTTGTGATTCCTGTGTTTGTATTCGACCAGAGAGCTGTGGAACAAAAGTCAATTTACAAGAATGATTTCAAAGTGTTTAATACAATGGCATCTGAAAAATTAAGAATAGCATCTTTTTAATGTTAATGGCATATTGGGTCCAATTAAGCGGCCAGAGATACTGACAAAGATGAGAAAAGAAAAAAAAATATATTATATACTTACAAGAAATGCTTTTAAACTACATAGAACATCAAAATATGAACTAAGTTTGGTTATACCAGACATTACTATTCTTCATACAGGGGCAAACATAAGAGGAAACATAAGAACATACATATTGAGCTCAAGCAGAGTAACCTTTGAACAGAGTTTTGAACACAAAGATAAAGATGGCAGATTTGTACTGGTCAAAGGAACTATTAATGGAAGTGTGTTTACTTTGATAAATGTATATGCTCCACCAGGAAGTGACCTCACTTTCTATACTGAATATCTGATTGCAAACCACTCTCAGGGAACCATTGTATGTGGCGGTGACCGGAACTTACATTTCAAACTCACAAAGTACTGGTAAATCTGCAAATAATACATTTCCTAAATGAATACATAATGTAGGGTTGATTGAAATCTGGAGAGAGATAAATCCTAATGTCTGTCAATATACACATTTTTCCAACCCACCTAAGACCTATACTAGAATAGACTACTTTTTCATTTATTATTATCATTATTATTAGAATTTTTTTTTTTTAAATACTGGAGATTTAACGCTCGTCTACTCAATGAACCACAATTTGTAAAAATTAAGACAAAGGACATTGAGATGTATGTAGAGGAAAACGACAATGGTGACGTTTCTCCACCCATTCTCTGGAATGCAACAAAGACAGTTTTGAGGGGCAGGGTCATTGCTGTCGTCTCGGCCAAAAAGAAAAAAAAGGCAAAAAAAAATTAATGATTTGCAGAACAAACTTATACTGTTGGAGTCTAAACATGCCAAAAGCAAAGACCCTCAAATGCTACAAGAAATAAAAAAGACAAGGGGTGAGATTAATGACCTGATCTCACTGGAAATCATTTTTAAAAATGCTCTTCACCAAACAAAGATATTATGAAAGGGGTTCAAAATTCAAAAAATTATTGGCTTGAAAGCTTAGAAAACAACAGGCAGAGAGACTTATTATTAAAATATGAGATAAGCAGAGTAATTTTGAACAAACAAGATAAAATCAGCATTTGAACCCTTCCACAAAAAAATAAAAACAAAGAAGAAATACAATCTTTTTTGGACACTCTCAATTTACCCTCCATGATTGAAGAGCAAAACCAAAAATGAGGTGCCGAAATAACAACTACTGAAATTCAAAGTACAATCAAAGGACTGAAAAACACTACATCTGTGAGTGACAGGTTCCTCTCAGAGTGGTATAAAGCTCTAAAAGACACACTTACTCCTTTTGTTTTTGTCAACTTTTAACTGGGCACTTAAAAAAGCGCAGACCCTGAGTTTCTATCTGAGTTGGAAAAGAAACCATGATATCCTTGATACCTAAAGAGGAGAAGGACCGACTTGACTGTGCCTCATACAGACCAATCTCAATTCTGAATTTGGACTCATTAATACACCTCAATTATGTCCAAATCTTTTTTACAAATACTCCCAAATTTAACTCACAATGATCAGACAGGATTAACATACGAAAAACTCAAGACAATTTAAGACGATCTTTGCACATAATGAACCATATACAGTACAAAAACAACAAAACAAAGCTGTAACAATAAGTCGGGACGCTGAGAAAGCTTTTGATTCTGTTAGCTGGCCTTATTTAATTAAAGTGCTAAGGAAATTTGAAATAGACGAAACAATAATAAAAAATATTGGGGCTCTTAACGATGGTCCAACATCAGAATTTATAAGTGGAGTAGAAGTGGACTTTTGGCTGACAGAGCCAGAATTCTTGCTGATTGGAAGGTGTTCAAATACTTATTTGCAGCAATAACATACAAATACATAATTTAAAAATCATACAATGTGATTTCCGGTTAATTTTTTTTTAAGATTCTGGCTCTCAGAGTGGAAATGCACCTACCATGACAATTTCAGACCCCTCCATAATAAGTGGGAGAACTTGCAAAAAAAACTTACTTTCCTCACTCTAAATCTTCAGATTTTATTTTCATTTATTTTTATTCCGCTTAACCTAGACGGCCATAGGACCAAAAGGGAAACACAAGTCCTCCTCTGCGCATGTGCGCTGGACGCCTCGGACGCACATCTGCTGGTGAGTTTATTTTTTGAGGTGGTGGACGAGGAAAGACCTGTGTGTCTACTGTGTCTACAATGTTGGCAGCGGACAGCATGAAGCCAAATACATTTTATAGACAAATGATACAAATGAGCAGAGGGCACACTCTAGATAAGGCATGTCCAAACTACGGCCCGGGGGCCAAATGCGGCCCTCAGACCAATTTTTGTTGGCCCTCCAGCTTCCTGCTAAGTCGGTCCAAACAACAAAAAGTAGTACTTTTTACTGTAAAATTGAAAAAATCAAGCATTTTAATGTCATACCAACCTAATATTAATGTTCCAAGTCTTATTAAAGGTGTGGAGGTTCATCAAAACAATGTCAAATGCAAAATTTCTAATGATTCACTTCATTCTTGGGTTGTGTGTGGCCCTCTGCTCTGAATAAGTTTAAAAATGCAGCCCTTGGGGGAAAAAGTTTGGACACAACTGCTCTAGATCTTCTAATTACAAAAGGGGTTAATATTTCAAACGTCAATGTGGTCGATGTTGCTCTGTCTGATCACTTCTGTGTCTTCTTTGACCTGTCTGTTTTTCCCAAACCACCAGCTGGTCCTGCAATTGTCCGGGAAAACTGTTTATGGAAATGATAAACTTTGAAAATGTCTCATGTTCTAATGTAAATGATTTGTTGAACTCTGTTACATCTAGTGTTTTGAATGTTCTCGACACCATTGCCCCTATGAAGGCTAAAATTGTTAAAAATAAGCAGAAGGCGCCATGGAGAAATGATGATTCGGTCAGGGCACAGAAAAGGGAGTGAACAAAAATGGCGAAAGTCAAAGCTCCAGGGTCAGAAAGAGATTTACAGAGAGAAGTTGTACATGTACAACCTCATTTTATGTAGAACTAGGGAAGGATATTTTTCTGAAATAATTGGAAGCTGTAGTAACAACTTGTGTGTCCTGTTTGCCACAGTAAACAGATGAACAAACCCTCCAGCTCAGCTGCCGTTAGAACTCATTTCCACATCCAAGTGTAATGAGTTTGCATTATTCTTTAATGACAAAGTTCAGGGCATTAAAAATGCTATAAATTCTACGATGCCAAAAATAACCCTCAAACCACCTACACACTTAGAGCTGACTCACTTTGCACCTGTAACTGACAAAACTGTCCAGGAGATCATCACCAGTCTGAGTTCATCTACATGCTGCCTCCATTTGTGACCTCCAGATTTCTAAAGTCTGTGCTGAACAGTTTGTTAGCACCACTCACTCACATAGTTAACATGTCGCTTCAATCTGGAACATTCCCAATGTCTTTGAAAACTGCGGTCATAAAGCCTCTCCTAAAGAAGAGCAGTCTTGATGCCGCAGTACTGAGTCATTACCGGCCCATCTCTAATCTGCCATTTTGGGCCAAAGTCCTTGAAAAGTTGTTTTACCAACAGCTCACTGATTTCCTCTTAATAAACAACTCATTTGATGGTTTCCAGTCAGGTTTTTAGACCTCATCACAGCACTGAGACTGCTGTTGTCAAGGTGACAAATGACATCCACCTGAACACTGACGCGGGCAAAGCCTCAGTCTTAATCTGTTAGATCTGAGTGCTGCTTTTGACACTGTCGATCATGGGACCCTCTTACAGAGACTAGAGGACTGGGTGGGCATCACTGGCACTGCCCGAAACTGGTTAAAGTCCTATCTGGAAGACAGGAAGTACTTTGGCGAAATTGGTAACTGTGTCTCAGACCAGATGCCCCTGACTTGTGGGGTGCCCCAAGGGTCAATCCTGGGACCCCTTTTGTTTCAACCTCTACATGCTGCCGTTAGGTCAGTTGATACGCAGCGAGAATGTGTCCCATCACAATTATACAGACGACACTCAGATCTATGTTTCACTGACGGCAGGTGAATATGGACCAGTGGATTCACTCTGTCACTGCATCCAACAGATCAGTGTGTGGATGCAAAACAACTTTCTCCAGCTGAACTCAGACAAGACTGAAATCATCGTCTTTGGCCACAGAAACAAAGAGAAAGTGTTAACAGTCACCTCCAGAGTCTCGCTCTAAAACCTACAAATCAAGTTAGAAATCTGGGGGTAATAATGGACTCAGACTTGAACTTTAACAGTCACGTCAAATCAATAACATCAGCAGCCTTTTACTATCTAAAAACATAGCCAAAATCAAAAGTATAGTATCTAAACCAGACCTGGAGAGACTTATCCATGCGTTTGTCTCTAGTAGATTAGACTACTGTAACGGCCTGCTCACTGGCCTCTCCAAACGCTGCTGCTCGGGTCCTGACTAGAACCAGGAAGTACCATCACATTAGTCCTGTGCTCAGGTCTCTGCACTGCCCCCTGTGGCTCAGGAAATAGACTTTAAAGCAGCTCTGCTTGTGTACAAGTCTCTCCATGGCCTTGCACCAAAGTACATCTCGGACATGTTAGGCAAGGCAAGGCAAGTTTATTTGTAGAGCACAATTCGTACACAAGGCAATTCAAAGTGCTTCACACAACAGGAAAAAATGCATTAAAATCACAAAGACATGGCAGAAATCACAATCTTAGTTCAAGAAATAAAAGAGAAGAGTGCAAAGAAAAGCATTTCAGTCATATGCACAGCCAAACAAAACAGTTTTTAGTTTAGATTTGAACATTGCCAGAGTAGCAGCCTGTCTCACATCCTCAGGAAGACTGTTCCAGATTTTAGCTGCATAAAACTGAAACGCACATTCCCCATGTTTAGTCCTGACTCTGGCACCAGCAGGAGGCCGTCCCTGAGGTCCTCAGTGTCCGAGATGGTTCATATGGCACTAACATGTCCGAGATGTACTTTGGTGCTAGGCCATGGAGAGACGTTTACAAGCAGAGCTGCTTTGAAGTCATGCTCTGAGCCACAGGGAGCC
>BJKM01000533.1:566166-588785 GCA_015082035.1 Chaenogobius annularis
TTTATCATTTCCATAAACAGTTTTCCGTGCTGTCATTTATGCGTCTCCTCCGAACACTGCAGGACCAGCTGGGGTTTGGGAAAAACAGACAGGTCAAAGAAGACACAGAAATGATCAGACAGAGCAACATCGACCACATTGACGTTTGAAATATTAACCCCTTTTGTAATTAGAAATATAAAGTTTGCCCTCTGCTGTGTGGTGGGGCCACTCACGCGCTGAGTAAGACCCGAAAGTTTCAAGGACAGCATGAAGCTCTTTAGCGTTCTGTCACAAATATTATCAACATGAACATTGAAATCACCTGTTATAACCAAACCATCAAAGTCTGTGGATACGACTGAAAGCATCTCAGTAAAAATCATCAATAAAACTTTTGCAAGTGAGGAGGGCTTGTATAAACAATGAGAGAATGGATGGAGACTGTTTTTAGCTCAATTTTAAAGGATACGTACTCAAATGTTGAAAACACCCCAAAGGACAACCTGGGGGAACTATTTCATCTCTAACAAAAGCACACACACCTCCTCCCTTTTTGTTTTCTCGTGTTTCAGATTCAAACATAAAGTTGGGTGGAGCAGATTCTATTAGAACTAAATTTCCTGTATTTTGTCAAGCCATGTTTCAGTAAAAAAATAAAATCAAGATTATAAGAAGAAATAAAATTATTAATTAAGAATGATTTGTTACATAAGGATTCTGACATTTAGCACAGCAAGTTTCAGACTAGTTTCAGTGAGACTGGGCGTTATCTTTTACAGGGAATATGAATCAAATTTCTCAGATTGGGCAGTCTGACTCGCATTTTGTTTTCCCATCTGTGTGATGTTACTACAGAAATAGCACTAGGGGAGGCTGTTTTTACACAGGGCCCCGGGTTGGTTTGATTTTTAATATGACTATAAGTCCCGGCAACGCTGAGACCCAGTGCATCCTAGCTATGGGAAGATACCAGGTGAAAGGCGAGGGGGGATAGGTGGGGGATCTTTTGTTGGTGTAGTGGGAGCCGGTGAGCGTTGTGGACCAGGTGAAAGTTGGGTGGGTTTTGGTGGGGTGATTTTTGTCTGTGTAGCAACAGTCAGGGGAGAGTTCATCATCGTTGATATCAGAACTCTTGCTAAATTAGGCGTGAGTGAGCCATCTTAATGCCTGATTGATCAGATATTCAAGATGGCTGGGAAGACCCTGGGTGAGGGTGGAGATGGAAAGGAGAGTGAGGGAATCTGTAGTGGGAGTAATGTGTGCAGGGGGGATCCAGGACTGCTCTGAGGGCAGTGGCGATGGCGGGGATGCTGCCGGGCCTGCCACAGATGGGCCAAGGCCTTTGATGAGGACAGCAGGAAAGAACTGAAATGACTCCTGCGCTAGCCGTGGTGAAGATTGTTTGTGGTGCTGCTGCAGATGAGTCCTTTGCTGGAGGTGGTGGAGGTGATCGTGGATGCAGTTGGAGTTGAATTTCTTTGCTGCAGGTGGTGGAGCGGCTGCTAATAAATCCTTTGGTGGAGGTTGTGGTGCTGCTGATGTTGAAACTTTGGCTCGGTCTCTTGGTTGATGGAGCAGGAATTTTTCTCTCATTCCTCTCTTCTCTAACTATCTGCTCAGGACCTGTCCAGGCCCAGTCCGATGCCTCACAGCTGTGGAGCAGGTTCTCTGTCAGCACCCTCACTCCACCTCTACAGAGGTGTGGGCCATTTCTCTTAAACAGGTCCTCTCGTTTCCAGAATAGATAGAAGTTCTCAATGTAGTGCAATTCTCTTGTTGCACACTCTTTAGACAGCCATGTGTTCAGTTGAAGCAGCCGGCTAAACTTGTTTATCTTCCTGTCAATGTTTGGAAGAGGTCCACTTATGAATGTTTTTATTTTCATTTATCAAGCACGCCGAATAACTCCAAGAAGTCTCTTTTCAAAACTTCAGTCTCTTCGCGTCGTATGTCCACTGCCCCAGCATTCACAATCAGCTGTTTAACTCCTTTATGTTTGGCCAAAACATTAGAAATACGTGATGTAATCTCAGTAACTGTGGCGCTGGAAAAGAATGTTTTTTGATTTTTCATGCATCACGTGACTTATCGCACCATCCCCAACCAAGACGACCTTGACGTTAGGCACAGATTCTCTCTCTGTCTCGTCTGCCTTTTCGCCACGTCATGTCTCCCATTTCCCTTTGTTCATTTATTTCAGTCTTTGAAAGTGGTAAAAATCTGTTTGTAAGCTGTATTTCAGGTGGCGTTACATTATCTTTGTATTGCTTAGGCTTCGAACCGCCTTTAGACAGTTTTGGAAACGAAACAGAGTCACTCAGTTTAAATTGAAGTAGTAGCTGTTTTTCTTGTAAAAAATGTGGACTTCTTACCACTGGATGACACAGGGATTGTATCGTGCAGTCCTTTTTCAGATTCCAAAGCAAATATCCGTGCTTGTAGCTCATGAATTTCTTGTTGAAATTTCCAACAGCGTTTACAGGAGTTTGTTTCTCTTCTCACGAACATGTCGCTGGTTCGTCAGATTTGTTGATTAAAACTCTAAAAATGTTCTTAAAATCTTTGTTGACTTAAAAAGTCATAACAAAAATGTTTGGAAGACAAAAACTGATTTAAAAGCAAAATAAATAAGGAAAGCAGCTGAAGCAGGCAGGAGCAAGCAGGGAAGCGTCTGCACTCTTCGGAAATAGGAAGGAATGTTAGTGCCATATGAACCATCTCGGACTCTGAGGACCTCAGGACCGGCCTCCTGCTGGTGCCCAGAGTCAGGACTAAACATGGGAATCTGCTTTTCAGTTTTATGCAGCTAAAATCTGGAACAGTCTTCCAGAGGATGTGAGACAGTTCTACTCTGGCAATGTTCAAATCTAAACTAAAAACTGTTTTGTTTGGCTGTGCATATGACTGAAATGCTTTTCTTTGCACTCTTCTCTTTTATGTCTTGAACTATTTGACGGATAGCCTGAAAATGGCACTACTTTTAAATTAAGATTTTGTGATTTCTGTCATGTCTTTGTGATTTTAATGCATTTTTTTCCTGTTGTGTGAAGCACTTTGAATTGCCTTGTGTACGAATTGTGCTCTACAAATAAACTTACCTTGCCTTGCCTTGATACTACTGCGGGCGTATAAAAAAAAAAAAAGGAGTGGGGGACCAGGCACATCCCTGTCTCACCCCTCTTTCAGTCAGTCAGCGGATTTGTTAGGTGACTTTGTTTAGCTCTTTAAATTAATAAGGCCAGCTAACAGAATCAAAAGCTTGCTCGGCATCTAAACCAATTATTACGGCTTTGTTATATTGTTTTGTTATCCTGTGTTTGTCTTTTGTTAATAAATAATGTCTGATAATAATAATTGTGACTTCCTATCTCTGAATCAGAAAAGGTTTATTGCCATTGTCAACAAACAAAACTCAAACATAGGAACTTGTTTTGCAGCTGAGGTGCAACATACAACGATGAACATTCATAAAAACAACACATGAAATTTAAAAAATGCATGTATTAAAGAAAACAATTTAAATTTACATAGTATTTCTGTCAATCTTCGTTGACAGAAATGTTGAAATTTAATAATTATCATAAACATTTTTATAACATTAGGAAATTTTAAGAATGTTTGCGTCATGTTTGTCCTACAGAAACCTGGAGTAGAAGGTGTTAAGCTCCTCGGCCAGTCTTCAAACATCTGCAGCGTGGGGGGCTTGTAGTGAGAAGCCGTAGAACTCCTGCTTCAGACGCGTATTGTACTATGATCTAGCTCTTGACACCTCATTTCTAAATCCATACCTTCATATCTTTGTAGCGCCCTCTGTCTCCAGCCCTGTGCGTTGCCTCCTTCTGCTGCCTTAACTGCCTCAGTTTTGGTGTGAACCAGGGTTTGTCATTATTGAAAGTGACTTTGGTTTGTGTTGGGAGCTCTGAAAACCTTCCAGTCTGTAATGTCCAAACACGCACGTAGCTCCTCCACTGCCTCATTGGTCCACTTCTTAGAGGTCCTCACTACATGTTTGGAGAGCTTCAGCCTCTGTCTGTACGTGGGGATCACTGGACTTAATGACCACAGGCCAGCGGCACTGACGTCTGTAGTCATGAAGTTATTTGAGCGCCTGGTCTTGCCCCACCTCAAGTCCTTCACCTTCTCCCTGCTGGACCCCCTGCAGTTCGCCTACAGAGCCAACAGGTCTGTAGACGACACCATCAACCTGGCCCTCCACTTCATCCTGCAGCATCTGGACTCCCCGGGAACCTACGCCATGATCCTGTTTGTGGACTTGAGCTCTGCGTTCAACACCATCCTCCCTGCTCTGCTCCAGGATAAGCTCTCCCAGCTCAACGTGCCTGACTCCACCTGCAGGTGGATCACTGACTTTCTGACGAATCGGAGGCAGTGGGCTGGGGAAGAATGTCTATCAGCACAGGAGCTCCACAGGGTGGATCAGGTGTAACAGTGATCCAGCGTGCTCTGCTCTCTGGTCGGAACGGATTTGCCAGTCGGGTAAAGAGCCTCTTTGCTGTTTTCCTTCCTGACTTCATTCAGCTCGTCGATTGGTCTGTGTTTCGCCATCTTTCCGCAATCCTGGGTACTGCAGCTTGGGTGGTTTTTCACTGTCAAGTGCTTTCTAACTGTACAGCTTTCCTCACTTGAAAGGAAGGGCCTCACTGACTGGTTTCCCATCGGTTTATTCCAAAAAGGTGAAAAACCTTTAACACAAATTAAACAACAATGACAGCAGGTGGACTAACAAAATTTTAACAATCAAACCCAGAATTTTCCACATATAAACAAACCTCAAAGCCAAAATGCAAACATTTAAATACGTTCAAACTAATTGTAATTTACACGTGTTGGCTTTGCCAATGGACTAAATATATTTACATAAAAAATATTGTAACATAACATGCCTTATAATATATACCTAATATAATACACATAATAATAATAATAATAATAATAATAATAATAATAATAATAATATATAATATAATTGATCTAACAATAAGACAACAGTAATCACCACATTGCAAGTAGATATTAAATTCAATCCAAACATAATGTACTTCCACTGTTAGCTCGTAAAGAAAATGCTGCCATGATTTTCATAAACTAGAATAACACTTCAACAATGAAAAAGATTCAGTTGTATTCATCTGGACTCTGTTTTAGAAAAAACGATACGTTTCGACTCTCATCCAAGAGTCATTCTGAGAACTCCTGTTTATATCCTACTCTGTGAGAGCCCTGCCCACAGGGCGGGACCTCCTGCTAATGGCCCATTGGAACTTACCTGAGATAGGTCTATTGTTCTATTGTTCCCTGCCTCACCTTGAGTGCCTATTTAGCATCCGAATGTCCCGGGCGTCTCCATGGTTTCAGCAGACCATTATAAACAACTAGAAGGTTGAATCTTAAACCTCCATTACGATTTAAGGAAGGATTCTCTTTTTTTAACAAAGATGGCCTCCTTAACTCCTCTTTCAAACCATCTTTTCTCCAGCTCAGAATCTCCTCCTCACTGTCTTCAATAGAGTGGTTTGTGGCTTTGAGATGAAGATGCACAGCGCTCTGGGGTCCTGAACTTGAAACTGCGTGTCTTTCTTGTGCTGATAAAGCCTCTTGTGCAGTGGCTGTTTAGTCTCCCCTATGTGGCGCTCTTACAACTTTCTTCACTGCATTGGATAGAATACACTACATTGCTCTGTTTTTGTGTAGGCATCTTGTCCTTAGGGTGAACCAGTTTTTGTCTTAACGTGTTCCTGGTTTGAAATTAAAAGGGACTTCGTGTTGTCTAAAAATTCTTTGCAGTTTTTCTGACAGTCCTGAGACATAAGGGATAGAGACACCCCTTCTTCTTGGTTCTGTTTCCCTTTTGTCCCTTTTGTCCTGCTTTTTGGTTCTCTTCACTTTGTTCAGAGCCCCAGTCGGGTATCCACAGGCTGAGAGAGCATTCCGGACGTGTGTTTCCTCTTTCCTCTTGCCCTCTGAGCTGGTGGGCACCTCTTGTGCTCTGTGTTGTAGTGTTCTGATCACCTCCAGGTGGCGCTGTAGTGGGTGGTTAGAGCCAAAGAGCAGGTACTGGTCAGTGTGTGTGGGTTTCCTATATACTTCTATCTGGAGCTTCCGTCTTCTCCTCTGATAGTGGAACAGTCAAGAAAGGCCAAGCGGTTCTCCTTAGCATCTTCTCTTGTAACCCTGATATGCAGGTCCACTGCATTGATGTGCTCTGAGAAGGCTTCCAGCTCTTGTTTCTTAATTGTCACAAAAGTGTCATCCACATAACGGTACCAAAGACTTGGAGCAATGCCTGAAAAGGAGGTGAGTGCCTTCTTCTCAAAATGCTCCATGTACAAGTTGGCCACTATGGGAGAGACGGGCGAGCCCATGGCACAGCCGTGGATCTGTCTGTAAAAATGTCCCCGGAATTGAAAGTATGTGGTGTTAAGACAGATGTCTAGTAGTTTGCAGATGTGTTCAGGTTTGGTCCTTTCCTGTAGGTGGTGTCTTCCTGCAGTCTCGTCCTAACCGCTGCTACTGCCTCAGAGGTCGGGATGCAGATGAAGAGGGACACAACATCATAAGAAACCATCAGAATCATCTGAGTCCAATTGGAGATGTTTCACCTTGTCCACAAAAGTGTGTGTGTTTCCACATGATGTTCCGAGTTCCCCACCAATGGAGCCAAGATGGTTGTTAAATGCTTGGCCACATTGTATGTGTGATGGAATCTGTGCTGCACACAATGGGTCTGAGTGGAACTTTGTGAATTTTGGGAAGTCCATAAATGCATGGAATGGCTTCCCAGGATACAGTCTGTAATACAGAAGCCTGTCTATCACCTCCTCTTTTTCAAGCTTTTGTAAACAGACCATCACCTTCTTCTTGTAGCCACTGGAGGGTCTCTTTTCAAACATTCGTATGTGTTCGTTGTCCTCGAGCAGGCTGTGGACTTTGGCTTCATAATCAGCTGTGTTAAGAATCACAGTGCAGCGCCCCCCTGTCTGCTGGAAGAATGTTTATGCTGTCATCTTTTTGTAGTGCTGAGAGTGCCTTCCTCTCCTCAGATGTGATATTTGAAGGAGGAGGTTTGGCGCTCTTCAGAGTAGCTGTGGCTTTATCAACACAGAAGACCCTCGAGTTCAGGACCCCAAAGCGCTGTACATCTTCATCTCAAAGCCACAAACCACTCTATTGAAGACAGTGAGGTGGAGATTCTGAGCAGGAGAAAAGATGGTTTGAAAGAGGAGTTAAGGAGGCAATCTTTGTGAAAAAGGGAATCCTTCCTGAAATCGTAATGGAGGTTTAAGATTCAACCTTCCCGTTGTTTATAATGGTCTGCTGAAACCATGGAGACGCCCGGGGCATTCTGACGCTAAATAGGCACTCAAGGTGAGGCAGGGAACAATAGAACAATAGGCCCATCCCAGTTAAGTTCCAATGGGCCATTAGCAGGAGGTCCCGCCCTGGGGGAAGGGCTCTCACAGAGTAGGATATAAACAGGAGTTCTCAGAATGACTCTTGGATGAGAGTCGAAACGTATCGTTTTTCTAAAACAGAGTCCAGATGATACAACTGAATCTTTTTCTACAATGGAACACTCCTGGACGAATGAGGGATTACACCGACATGTTTATAAAGGAAAAGTTGTAACGTTACAGTAAGAGTTAAAGTTGAAATTAAAGCATGCATTATGGATCCATTGTGAAGAAATTGCAATATTTCTTGATATGAGTTACTTAAGTATTGCTAGCATTTTTGTTGTTTTTTGTTTTTAAGTGGGGTTTTGGGATTCTGAGGCTGGCCCTCTGGAGCCCATGAGGTTTTGATTTTGGGATTTGTTTTTGGAGCTTTGGGAGTTGTGTCCATCACGAGAGTTAGAAGAGAACTGAGAAAATAACAGCAGTGTTGGGGGCGGACCTATTGGCTCCTCCTATGTGTGTGAGAAAGAGTAGACAGGGAAAAGTGTGACAGAGAAGTTTGGATGAAGAGTGTGATGAGAAGAGGGGAGGCCATCTCCTTCTGTGTTATTACAGGCGTGTTGTCAGTTTTATTATAGATTAAATAAAAAGGAGGAGAAAGACTTGACTATTGTAGCGCCTGCACTCGAAACACGACAGAACAGACAAAGACGGGAAGTAGACGACCGTGACGAAGTGAGACGACTAGTGGTAGGAACTGAAATTCCACGGGAACCCCCACCCTACAGAGGACCTGACAAATCTGACGAGAGACTTTACCAGAGACTGAGAAGATCTCAACTGGACCGATGACTAATCGAAGACGAAAATTGACTGCAAAAAATTTGAATACTCCAAAGAGATGGGAAGTGTTCCAGTAGTTGAATATAAGGGTAACGAAGATCAACTAGTGACTGTAGGGGGAACAAGTCCCAGACCAAGTGCACCAGAAGCAGAATTAGAGACGTCAAGTGGATCATGGTTCACAGACTTTACGTCACCAGTCACTAGGAGACTGAGACCAGACGATTTAATGAATTGTGTGGTAGAATTCGAACTAGATTTGAAGGAAGAGCTAGCTATTCCGAAATTAACAGAACTAAACAACGAGATGACAAACTATTTGAAGAATATAGACACAGAATGGCTAAAGTTTTCAAAACACATAGTGGACTCCAAGATGTACCATGTGACGAGCAATGCCCATGCAAACAACAATAAAAAAAAAAAATGCAATCCATGCTAACACAAAATCAGGCATAAGAGCCTGGGTGTCAATACATTACATTGGATTCACAACAAGCACACTTGAAGAATACATCACACAGCAGCACACGCAGAGAAAGTGATAAAAGAAAAAGAGAAGCTAAAGAAAGAAATTCAGACGAAAGTTTTCGTGTTAGAAGGAGATGAAATGCAAGTATATTATACAGGGAATAGAGGTTTACAAGGAGTGAATTGAAACGAGTGATGTGATGTGATAATTATGTTTTTATGTTTTAGTTTGTGCGGTGACATGAATATCCTCACATAGAAAAAATTGGTGATTAATTCAATTGGATAACAATCTAATATTTGAGAATAGATTTGTATCTAAATTTAATGTTACTCATTAATGAAGGAAAGTGGAGGCTATTTAGGTCATCAGGGGAGGTGACTGTTGATAAACTACAGACCTATTTAAAATCTCTCATTTGTCTCTAAAATCCTTGAAAGAGTTGTAGTTAAACAGCTTTGTCGCCATCTACAGGACAATAACTTATTTGAAGTTTTCCAGTCAGGGTCCAGAGCCCCCCACACACTGAAACTGCACTAGTTAAAGTCACAAAATGATTTAGTTATTAGCTATGCTGACAATGGACTGGTCTCAAATCCTGGTTCTATTGGACCTCAGATGCAGCGTATCGATACACCATTCACACCACAACATTCTACCTGCAGGAGGTTAGAATGTGATGTAGGTGTCAGAGCCCCGGGCCCTCAGCTGCTTTAAATCCTACCTATCGGAAATAGGTACCAGTTTGTTAATGTTAAACCAGAGCTTCCTCCCCCTGTTCTAAAAGTAACCTACGGTGTGCCACAGGGTTCAGGTACTTGGTCCCGCAATTCTGATTTTACCTCTTCATATGCTGCCGTAATAGGTCACATGATCAGGAAAGCATAAGACATTACTACTTCCCCACTGCTATGCAAGATGACACACAGCTGTATTTATCAATGAAACCCGATCAGACCGATCAAGCAGACAGACTTTGGTGCTTGTGTGAAGGTTATAAAAACCTGAGATGACACGTTAATATATCTGCTTCTTAACCCTTGAAAAAACCGAGGTCATTGCGTACTAGGCCCTAGATCATCTTACGAGACGCTTTATCTGAGCAGATTAGTCACACTGGGACCACGTCAGTGTAGCCTCCAGCTCCACTGGAAGGAAAACCTTGGAGTCTTAATTGACCAAGAGCTCTCATTCAAAAGCACACATAAATCAAAGCCCTGATAAAACAGCCTATTTCCATTCCTGCGTAATGATATAGCCAAAATCAGACCAAATCTTGCCTAAAAACAGTGACACTGCGTTACCATGTAACATCTAGATTAAGGACTACTGTAACTCCTGCTGCAGCGTGCCCTAAAAGAAGCGCCATAAAAAGATTTCAACTGGTTCAAAATGCCGAGCACGCAAGATTACGTAACACCCCTACTAAAAGAAAGAGAGCACAATTACGCCGGTGCTCGAGTCTCTTCACTGGCTAAACCTGTACGAGTTTAAGAATCAAATTCAAAATCCTCCTCCTGACTTACAAAGCCATAAATGACCTGGCCCCATCCTCCCTCATAGAAGGCTATAGGGACCTTATCATCCAAACAGAGCACTTCGCTCTCAAACATGCTGGACTTCTGGTGGTGCCGTAGAGTCTCTAAAAGCACAGTAGGAGGTAGAGCGTTTAACTACCAATTGCTCCCCTAAGTGTTATGTGGACCATCGGCTTCCTGTCCATGTTAAAGAGGCCAGACACAGTCTCTTCATTTAAGACAACAGGCTTAAAGAACGTTTACCGCTCCTGGCTTTGGAAATGGCTTATGGTCAGGCCAGTTAGGAACAGAAATTAAAAAAACCTACAGTTCCCAAGCGTATGCTGCCCTAGGAGCAAAACTATACTGGGGGAAAGTATGAGAGCTTGAGGGCACTGTCCTCTGTTTCTCCACCACCAAGGCCTACTACTCCTTCTTATCAAACAATATTTCACGATATTTAATTTCACTTAATTTCACCTTTTGCCAATTTGCTACATCGCTTTTCCTTCTTCTTCTCCCACTTCCCCCGACGGGAGTGGAGCAGGCACATCGATGACCTGTGGCATCAAACAAGAATGCTCTATCTACATCTGCCTGGAGAAACGGTCTCTACTCCATATGATTGGTTCTTCATCTGCCTCGAAGAATTGGTTCTCCTCCTGAGTGGGTCTAGTCTCCACCGTGTATCTGCCCAAAATTGAGGCGCAAGGGGTCCGCCTGTCCGTCCGAGGGAGTGGGATCCTCTCCTTCACTGTGGAACTCCTTACAGAAGTTATTTCTACCTTTTTTCCCGAAGAGGACTTTCTCAGGTAGTTTTTCTTTCTGGCCTCCGAGTAAGGAGGGTCTTTTAAGGACGGGGAGCTTGGGACATCTGAGTCTAAAAGGACACAGGATGCGGGACATTTCCAAGTCGTCTCCTAAAACATTCTTATGAATCATTGTTCATTTCTGTTTTTTCACAACATGTAAGCGTACCCTCGAGGAAACTACTGTTGTGATTTTGGGCTTTATGCAAAAATAAATTGAATTGAATTGACTTGATCGAGGAGAGCCAAAGGGTGGTCGCCGGAGTAATTGTTTTGATCGATTGAATATGATAATGGCCAATCAGCGATTAAGTTCTATCTATTTTTGCCCGACTTGGAAAAGTGAAAAGGACAGACAAAGCAGAAAGATGTTTTGAATGTTCAGAATAGGTTTTTTACGCTCTCGTCCTCAATCTGGTCATAATAAATAAAGATCTGCGTTATTGAGTACTCAAAAATGAGGGAATTGTCTTAAAATTCAGGAAAGATTTGGAAATCCGAAAAAGGGAGAGCAGTTTTTAAAGAGGACAATGGGGAACCACATAATTGCAGAGAACTTGCTGAACAGCTGTCTAAATGCAGACCTGACCCCTAAGTGATTGTACACCCTTCTTTGATGGTTTACATCTAGTTAAAAACTCTTAATGGACAGACACAGACTGCATATGTCATAGTGACCAGTGAAAAGGTTTTTGCAAGCGAAAGCACTTTCTTCAACCTATTCTGCCACAAAGCAGCAGAATAAATAGTGGCATTAACAGAAGCCTGTAAATTGCATGGAAAAACGAAATTCCGTGACAATCTCTTACTCAAGATAGTCAATATGCATTCTCGACAGTGCATGTGTTTGCCACAACATTGGGAGAAAAATAGAAAGCATGATAAACTTCAACAGGCAAACCCGTGACGCATGCAAAAAGCTACTCACTGAGTTACTGGAAGCAGAGCAGCTACCCTTCAAGTTATTAACAGTATGCAAAATGCTCAGAACATACATTCAGGGAAAGATCCTGTGTCAAAAGGAAATGCTGATTTTGCAGACAAGATAGCTAAAGAAGCAGCATGTAAGCTTTAATACATGTGATGCATGTTTCTACAGATCAAGACTTAGGTCACAAAAGTAAAATCGTACTACTGAAAGACATGCAGCAGCAAAGTTTAAAACAAGAACAGGAAATGTGGAAAAGAAAAATGGGGAATTACACTTTGAAAGATGACATCTATGTATGACCCCTTAATAAACCCATCCTACCCTAAAAATGTATTTAAACATTTGCAGAACAATATTGAGCCATGGTATGACACATGTCGCAAAGGCAAGGCAAGTTTATTTGTAGAGCACAATTCATACACAAGGCAATTCAAAGTGCTTCACACGACAGGAAAAAAAATGCATTAAATCATCACAAAGACATGGCAGAAATCACAAAAATAATAGTTCAAGACATAAAAGAGAAGAGTGCAAATAAAAGCATTTCAGTCATATGCACAGCCAAACAAAAAACAGTTTTTAGCTTAGATTTGAACATTGCCAGAAGTAGCGGCCTGTCTTCACATCCTCAGGAAGACTGTTCCAGATTTTAGCTGCATAAAAACTGAAACGCAGATTCCCCATGTTTAGTCCTGACTCTGGGGCACAGTGCTAGGTAGGCACATGGGCAGCAGGAGGCCGGTCCCTGAGGTCCTCAGAGTCCGAGATGGTTCATATGGCACTAACATGTCCGAGATGTACTTTGGTGCTAGGCCATGGAGACTTGTATACAAGCAGAGCTCAACCGGAGGGATGGTAACTCAAATAAACCAAATATATACTACCTATGGATTTAATAATGGATTTCAAGTAAAAATGTTTGTAGAGCATGTATTTCTGTGCTAAATACAACTCACAGGGTAATTTTAGGCCTAAGAGAGGGAAAATTCCAGATCTTAAATATCCATTTCAAGAAATACACATGGACTTTATACAATTAAACAAGAGTGAAGGAAAACATTACTGTTTTGTAATAATAGATGCATTCTCTAAATGGACAGAAATATTTCCTGCCAAGAATCCTGATGCTCTGACAGTGGCAAAAGCACTGTGTAAAGAAATTATTCCTACATATGGGATACCTGAAATTATTAGATCAGATAATGGGACCCATTTTGTAAATGACGTAATTGAAAGAGTGGGACAATTATTCTGTATAAATTTTAAAAAACACTGTGCTTCTCATCCTCAGAGTGCAGGGCTCGTGGAAAGGACAAACGGAACAATTAAAAACAGACTAAAGAAATGCATGGAAGAAACGGGGAGACCATGGACACAATGTTTAGAATTACTTAAATACTGTAAGTGTCCAGGGGTTAACTCCATTTGAAAAAAATTATGGAAGACCATATAAACTACCTCAGTTTAAAGATCCATGGGAAGTACATGAAGAATGCACATTAGCAGACTATACGAGAAAAATGTTTGAAAAATGTAAGATAAAGCCTGAACTTGACGAAGAAACAACTCCTTCCCCACAGGATGAATTAGTGGAACCAGGGGAGTGGGTGCTGATCAGCGGGGTCAAGAAGAAGCACTGGCATTCACCAAAGTGGGAAGGACCACACCTACTGCGTTAAAAATTACTGAGAGAAGTACCTGGATACATTTAATGCATTGTAAAAGGGTTAGAAGCTGTTTGTATGTTTTTATTCCTTCTGACAAGTGTAGTAACTCTTTTAATTCTATGGTATGTACCTGGTCCACGGAAACAACTTGTGAACATTACTGAACCAGACCACCACAGGAGCCAAAATCAAGCACCCAGACTGCAGATGAAGCCAAATGCGGGGAGGGTTTTCAAACAAGTGGTACACCACTAGTATTTTGTTCTCCACAAAACCAAACTTTAGTGATCATTATTCCCTATTCAGCCCTAATAAATGCAGCTAATGAAAGAGGAAGTGACTGGGGAGCTAGTTATGCGTGGTACGCTACAATAGGAACAGGATGGGGTACTTAATAGGAGAGACAGATTATGATTGGTCCAGCTTGTCAATATATAATGCTGTGGAAGAGCGAAAGAAAGTCAATATACATAAAACTATGACTTGACTGAGACTGACTTATGCAGCCAGGAGACATTATGTTCATCTATGAGCTGTGGGCTTATTCCAGGGGAAGAAATCCTCAATTTCAAGTAGCATGATGCTATGGTAACAGAACCAAACCAGAAATGCCACCCAGAACAGCAACTGCAGGTGGGAAGATATTAGCAACTTCAAACTCCACAGTTGATGATTGGTTTTCGACAACATCTGGAATTTCTGGTCAAAAGAAGAATTGGCTTCTTATGGCAGAACAAGCTGCTTCCGAAGAGTGCAGACGCTTCCCGGCCTGCTCCTGCCTGCTTCAGCTGCTTTCCTTATTTATTTTGCTTTTAAATCAGTTTTTGTCTTCCAAACATTTTTTGTTATGACTTTTTTAAGTCTAACCAAGGATTTTCAAGAACATTTCTTCAAGTTTTTAATCAACACAATCTCGTACGAACCAGCGACATGTCCATGAGAAGAGCAAACAAAACTCCTGTAAACGCTGCTGTTGGAAATTTCAAACAAGAAATTCAATGAGCTACAAGCACGGATATTTGCTTTGGAATTCTGAAAAAGGACTGCACGATACAATCCCTGTGTCATCCAGTGGTAAGGAAGTCCACATTTTTTACAAGAAAAAACAGCTACTCTCAAAACCTAAACCGGATTGAAGTGACTCTGTTTCGTTTCCAAAAACTGTTTCAAGATCAGGAACAAACATCGTGGAACAAAGTCAGGTTTGAAAGCCTAAGGCGGATACAAAAGATAATTGTAACCTCCACCCTAATAACTACAAGCTTTACAAACAGATTTTTACCACTTTCAAGAGGCTGAACAAAGCGAAAATTGTAAAACAATTGACGTGTCGCAGGAAAAGGCAGAACCAGAGACAGAGACAGAGAATCTGTGCCTAACGCATCCAAGGTCTCTTGATTGGGGTGATGGGTTTGCGATAAAGTCACGTGATGCATTGAAAAAATGAAAACACATTCTTTTTCCCAGCGCCACAGTTACCCTGAGATTACGTCACGTATTTCTAACTGTTTTAGCCACATATATAAAGGAGTTAAACAGCTGGATTGTGAAATGCTGGGGCAGTGGACATACGACGCGTAAAGAGACTGAAGTTTTGAAAAGAGACTTCTTGAGTTATTCGGGACTGTAACTGCTTGATAAAATGGAAATAAAAACATTCAATAAGTGGACCTCTTCCAAACATCGACAGGAAGATAAACAAGTTTAGCCGGCTGCTTCATAGGCTGAACACATGGCTGTCCAAAGAGTGTGCAACAAGAGGATTGCACTACATTGAGAAACTTCTATCTATTCTGGAAACGAGAGGACCTGTTTAAGAGAAATGGCCCACACCTCTGTGTAGAGGTGGAGTGAGCGGCGTGCTGACCAGGAGAACCTGCTCCACGCTCTGAGGCATTGGACTGGGCCTGGACAGGCTGGGCCTGGACAGGCCGTCCTGAGCAGATTAGTTAGAGAAGAGAGGAATGAGAGAAGAAATTCACTTGCTCCATCAACCAGAGACCGAGCCCAATGTTTCAACATCAGCAGCACCACAACCACACCTCCACCAAAGGATTTAATTAGCAGCCGCTCACACCACCACCAGCAAAGAATTCAACTCCAGCTGCTCCACGATCATCCCCTCCCAACCACCTTCCAGCAACAGGACTCAGTATCTGCAGCAGCACCACAACAATCTTCACCACGGCCAGCGCAGGAGTCATTTCAGTTCTTTCCTGCACGGGTCCTCATCAAAAGGCCTTGGACCCATCTGTGGCAGGCCCGGCAGTTATCCCTGCCATCGCCCCTGCCCTCAGAGCAGCCCTGGATCCCCCTGCAACATCTACTCCCACTACAGATTCTTCACTCTCCTTTCCATCTCCACTCTCACCCAGGGGGGCTTCCCAGCCATCTTGAACATCTGATCAAATAAGGGCATTAAGATGGCTCCACTCACGCCTAATAGAGCAAGGATCAAGAGTTCTGATACATCAACGATGATGAACTCTCCCCTGACTGTTGCTACACAGACAAAAATTCACCCCACCCTAAACCCCCACCGCCTTTCACCTGGTCCCAAACGCTCACCGGCTCCAACTACACCAACAAAAGTCCCACCCACCTTATCCCCCCTCGCCTTTCACCTGGTATCTCCCATAGCTAGGATGCACTGGGTCTCAGCCGTTGCCGGGACTTATAGTCATATTAAAAATTCAAACCAACCCGGGGCCCTGTGTTTTTAAAAAACAGGAAAGGGGAAAAAAAAAAAACGGCCCCGTCGTTTCTAGAAACCTAGGAAAGGGCCTGCCGTAAAAAAAATAACAAAAAAGCCTCCCCTGTGGCCCAGTTCCCTGTGTACATCACACAGATGGGAAAAACACAGGGCGATGGGGAAAACAAAATGCGAGTCAGCGACTGCCCAATCTGACGCTGGAAGAACACATTTGATTCATATTTAACACATATATACCGTGCTCGTAAAAAGATAACGCCCTTAGTCTCACCTACGAAACTAGTCTGAAACTTGCTGTGCTAAATGTTCAGATCCTTATGTAACAAATCATTCTTAATTAATAATTTTATTTCTTCTTCCATATTAAATCTTGTCGATTGTATGTTTTTTAACTGAAACATGGCTTGACAAAAACACAGGGAAAACTTCAGCTCTAATAGAGTCTGCTCCACCCAACTTTATGTTTGAATCTGAAACACGAGAAAACAAAAAGAGGCAAGGAAGGTGTGTGTGCTTTTTGTTAGAAAGATGAAATACCCACAGGTTGTCCTTTGGGCCGTGTTTTCAACATTTGAGTACGTATCCTTTAAAATTGAGCTAAAACAGTCTCCATCCATTCTCTTCATTGTTTTATACAAGCCTCCTCAGCACTGCAAAAGTTTTATTGATGATTTTTACTGAGATGCTTTCAGTCGTATGCACAGACTTTGATGGTTTGGTCATAACAGGTGCTTTTCAATGTTCATGTTGATAATATTTGTGACAGAAACACGCTAACGAGCTTCATGCTGTCCTTGAAACTTTCGGTCTTACTCAGCGCGTGAGTGGCCCCACCCACAGCAGAGGGCACACTCTAGATCTTCTAATTACAAAAGGGGATTAATATTTCAAACGTCAATGTGGTCGATGTGGCTCTGTCTGATCATTTCTGTGTCTTCTTTGACCTGTCTGTTTTTCCCAAACCACCGGCTGGTCCTGCAAAATTGTCCGGAGGAGACACATAAATGACAGCACAGGAAAACTGTTTATGGAAATGATAAACTTTGAAAATGTCTCATGTTCTAATGTTGTAAATGATTTGTTGAACTCTGTTACATATAGTGTTTTTGAATGTTCTCAACACCATTGCCCCTATGAAGGCTAAAATTGTTAAAAATAAGCAGAAGGCGCCATGGAGAAAATGATGATTCGGTCAGGGCACAGAAAAGGGAGTGCCACCGGCCGACGAAAATGGCACAAGTCAAATCTCCAGGTTCAGAAAGAGATTTACAGAGAGAAGTTGTACATGTATTACAACCTCATTTTATGTAGAACTAGGGAAGGATTATTTTTCTGAAATAATTGGAAGCTGCAGAAACAACTCGCGTGTCCTGTTTGGCCACAGTAAACAGATTAACAAACCTCCAGCTCAGCTGCCGTTAGAACTCATTTTCCACATCCAAGTGTAATGAGTTTGCATTATTCTTTAATGACAAAGTTCAGGGCATTAAAAAATGCTATCAATTCTACAACATGAAAAAAATAACCCTCAAACCACCTACACACTTAGAGCTGACTCACTTTTGCACTCTGTAACTGACAAAACTGTCCAGGAGATCATCACCAGCCTGAGTTCATCTACATGCTGCCTCCAATGTGTGACGCTCCAGATTTCTAAAGTCTGTGCTGAACAGTTTTGTTAGCACCACTCACTCAAATAGTTAACATGTCGCTTCAATCTGGAACATTCCCAATTTCTTTGAAAACCTGGCGGGTCATAAAGCCTCTCCTAAAGAAGACAGTCTTGATGCTGCCAGTACTGAGTAAATTACTGCGGCCCATCTCTAATCTCTGCCATTTTTGGGGCAAAGTTCCTTTGAATCGAAGGTTGTTTACCAACAGTCTCACTGATTTCCTCTTAATAAGAAACTCAATTTGATGTTTTCCCAGTCAGGTTTTAGACCTCAATCACAGCACTGAGACTGCTCTTGTCAAGGCGTGACAAATGACATCCACCTGAACACTGACACGGGCAAAGCCTCAGTCTTAATTCTGTTAGATCTGAGTGCTGCTTTTGACACTGTCGATCATCTGGACCCTCTTACAAAGACTAGAGGTCTTAGACGAGACTGGCGTGGCCATCACTGGCACCCGCATCTAAACTGGTTAAAGTCCTATCTGGAAGACAGGAAAGTTTCTTTATCAAAATTGGTAACTTTTGTCTCAGACCAGATGCCCCTGACCTGTGGGGTGCCCCAAGGGTCAATTCCTGGGACCCCTTCTGTTCAACCTCTACATGCTGCCGTCGCTAGGTCAGTTGATACGCAGCGAGAAATGTGTCCTATCACAATTACGCAGACGACACTCAGATCTATGTTTCACTGACGACAGGTGAATATGGACCAGTGGATTCACTCTGTCACTGCATCCAACAGATCAGTGTGTGGATGCAAAAACAACGTTTTCTCCTGCTGAACTCAGACAAGACTGAAATCATCGTCTTTCTATTGGCCCACAGAAACAAAGAGAAAGTGTTTGCACCGTCACCTCCAGGTCAGTCTCCGCTCTTAACAACCTACACATTCAAGTTAAGAAATCTCCCCCGGGGCTAATTTGTCGGTTCCAGACTTAAATAATGGACTCAGACGTTAACTTTTAACAGCACGTCACGAATATCATCACACTCAGCAGCTTTTTACCATCCTAAAAAACATTGCCAAATCAAAAGGTATAGTCGTCTAAAACCAGACCTGGAGAGACTATATCCATGCGTTTGCTCTCTAGTAGATTAGACTACTGTAACGGCCATGCTCCACTGGCCTCTCCAAACGAGCTGTAAAAACAGCTGCAGTACATCCAGAACGCTGACCTGCTCGGTCCCTGACTAAGAACCAGGGGAGTATGATCACATTAGTCCTGTGACCTCAGCGTCTCTGCACTGCCCCTCTGTTGGCTCAGAGAATAGACTTCAACAGTAGCAAGCTCCTGCTTGTATACAAGTCTCTCCATGGCCTAGCACCAAAGTACATCTCTCGGACATGTTAGTGCCATAAGAACCATCTCGGACTCTGAGGACCTCAGGGACCGGCCTCCTGCTGGTGCCCAGAGTCAGGACTAAACATGGGGAATGTGCGTTTCAGTTTTATGCAGCTAAAATCTGGAACAGTCTTCCTGAGGATGTGAGACAGGCCGCTACTCTGGCATATTCAAATCTAAACTAAAAACTGTTTTGTTTGGCTGTGCATATGACTGAAATGCTTTTCTTTGCACTCTTCTCTTTTATGTCTTGAACTATTATTTTGTGATTTCTGCCATGTCTTTGTGATTTTAATGCATTTTTTCCTGTTGTGTGAAGCACTTTTGAATTGCCTTGTGTACGAATTGTGCTCTACAAATAAACTTGCCTTGCCTTGCCTGCTGAAGCAGCTAAAAGAGACTGCGTGGCCTGCTTGGGGCGGGGCCGATACTTCGTGTTGTCCCTGCCTCAGTAACTTCCACCTGTCTTCTAGACTTAATGGGAAAAACAACCCAACACTGAATTTCTCCCACTGGGATAAGATTCACTCGTTAGCTCCCGAGGAAAAGAAAAAGCCAATTTCAGCAAAAATGTAGCTCAGGGAAATTTACATGTATTAAGATGTCAGGGACTGGAAGTAAACTAGGCAATTTAACTACCTATTGGTGCATGGTTGAAATAACTACAAAATCAAGTTTTAAGCCTGTGTCACCAGTGACATCTGCTGGTGGTGTGGAGAAGATAAACTTTATGACCTTTACCTAGAAACGTATCAGGACATTGTGCTTTAGTGTCATTACCTTTAACCACATTAGCATTACCTCTTACAGCTGATGAAGTAATATCAGCACCTCATAGTGTTACACCTGAGGACTGGAGACGGGAGAAACGTTCTTTACCATGAGAGGAGAAGATCCAACCGATATTGATGTAATAGGAGTGCCTAGAGGGATCTCAGATGAATATAAATTGGTAGAACAAGTAACTTCTGGATTTGAAAGTGTTTTTAGATGGATACACCAAACAAAATATTGATAGAATCAACTACATCCACCACAACGTCCAGAAACGTGGAAATTACACACTGCAAGGGTTTGAAGCGGTTCATGAACAACTCGCAGCATCATCTATGATGTCATTACAGAACAGATTGGCTGTAGACATGATCCCTGTGGAAAGGGGCGGAGTCTTTTCAGCGCTTTGGGGATCGATGCTACACGTTCATTCCAAACATACTGCTGCAGAAGGACGCCTGACCAGAGCCATGAGGGTCTGAGGTCTATGACTCGGCGCCTGAAAGCGCAGTCAGGAGTAGATGCTACTCTCTGGAACAACTGGCTGAGCGTGTTCAAATACAAAGCGATAGTCTCGTCTGTTCTGGTGTCAATCGCTGTGTTTGTAGCTATTTTGCCCTTGTGTGGATGTTGTTGTATTCCGTGTAGAAGATCTCTTTCAGAAAGAGTCATTTCCACGGCTCTCTCACCACCAGAGGAAAAGGCAGTGATGATGAGGAGGATCCTGAAAGAGCACTTCCTGAAATGTTCCAAGAAACCTTCTGAGTGTAAATATGATCCTGTAACTGAAAACCCAACGAGGAAAGGTTTTAATGTGATGCATAAAAGATTCGATAAACAGGAGGGAAATGTTGGAATAATTGTGAATATCTTTATCTTTCTTTATGTGTTTTCCATTTGCATCGCTTGTGTGCTGAAGAAACTGGTTATGAGACTGTTTTGCAGAGGCCCTTTCGAAACTGCTTCTGAAACTAGCAGACTGAAACTGAGGACCAGCGAGAGAAACGGGAAGCTGCACTCAGAGGGCTCGCTCCAACACAAAGTTCAAACAAAGTTTCACGTAGCTAAAGGTTCATTTGCAACTTTGTATCTTTCCACTGCCGCTGTTGTTGCCCCCACCCTTTAGAGGGGGCAGCTGGTCATGTAACTAGGGCGTTCCTTTTTTATCTGAAAAATAGGAGACTTCAGGACGTATGCCAGTGATGGAACTGGAGCTGTCTCTCTCTGATTGCCCTCCCCAGAGTAACACATTTGATCTCTTGTCTTTCTTCTATATTTGTATGTTGGGTTTGTGCAGAAGACCCATCACCTGTACAGTGCGGGCTTGTATCTAGCTGCTGCAAGAAACCTGGATTCATGTTGCACCAGCCAAGACCCGTCATGACATACATGAAGTTTTTTTCCCCTGGAACGATGGCATGCCGCTAATTCCTCATTGCGACACCTGTCGAAGTGCACTCCACGCAGGGGAGGAGACGAGACGAGGGCGTGCACGCGCCGCGGTCCCGCACGCGCCGCGGTACCGCACGCGCCGCCGGTCCCGCACTTCTGCTGGTGTTTTGAGCATGTGTTATTTTACCTTCAAAAGTCACCAAGAGTTGCTGAATCTTTTCCTGAATTCATCACAGACGGGGAAGGTCTTGTGCAATAAAAACCTTCTTGCCTTTAACCTTTCAGTCTTCATAATGCTCTCTTCCTTCTCTAGTTGGTTCAGAAGCTTCATAATCAGACCTCCTGGTTCATCAGCTTCCTGGCCCTGGCGATGTGTTGTTTCTATAGTGATGGAAGGGCCCGCAGCTCCAGTGCCAGATATAAGCTCTGAAATTGTCTCCTTCCTCGCCTTCTGAGACCTTCACAAGTCTGATATTGTTCCTGCATGACCTGGACTCCAAATCCAGAAACCTGCTCTTCATATTCTTGTTCTCCACCTGGAGTTTAAGCCCCTCGGCTTTGACCTCACACAGCTCATCTATAATGTCTGAGATGTTCAGCTCCGCATCAGAGAAACACGCGCCTCCTCCTCCTGACGCCGCCGCCTCCTCCTCCTGACGCCGCCCTCTCATCCTGCCCCCTCCTCCTCCTCCTGCCCCCTCCTCTTCCTCCTCCTCCCGCCTCCTCCTCCAGTACCGTTGTTCGCCGCTCTGACTTCAGCACTCAACAACGCCACGTCACGCTGCACTTCACGCAACTCAAGGACCACCTGTTGTAAAGTTTTTATGTCCTCTTTCCCGTCCGTCCTCTGGGGGCTCTAGTGATCCCCGCTGGACTGGGCTCTGCCGCGCGTCTGCGGCCGATCCCCCCTCTAAAGCATTTGCCCTTTTCCACATTTACTCATCTCTTCCAGCGTCTTGCGCCTCGGTTTTGGGCGGAAAGTAGATTTTAAAGGCAAATATCGGCAGCAGGGCGTGGCAGGGCGTGGCAGTGCGACAAGTCACTCTGCGCTGTACTCAGAAGTCTATTTTTGCGTTTAGTTGATCAATT